>JACXGI010020398.1:0-11155 GCA_016801175.1 Esox masquinongy | reverse complement strand
GAAAGGATCTTGAAAGGTTGGGAAACAATGGTGGCGGATGGGGAGTAAGATCCGCCCAAGGATTAGCATAAGGGGGTGGCCAGGAAGATTGTGCAAGATAACACTGTATAAATATGTGTATCCCGGGTTGGCCAGACAGTTGTTCCTGCAGGTCAACTCGGCTTTTATGATTACTCATTAAAAGTCTACATTGAATCCAAAAACTCCTGAGTTATTGCATCTTTTGAGTTGTTGCATGCTTTTTGGCATGAAGATATATTTTTCCACGACAACAACGGCAGTGGGACCTTTGTTCTCGTCGCCAATTTATGTTATGTCTGCATCAATATGCTAATATAACACTGATTATATCTAGTGGCTTTTATTTACTTTTATGAACAAATGTGTCACACGGTGAAAAGAGGAGAACCAACTAGTTTTTCTTCTTTATTACTTGTCAGCATCTGCACACAACAACAATCAGCCGGGAGCGTCAGCTATAGGCAACAGGCACTATTGAATTAACCCAAAAACATCACAGATTCAAATATTGGACTCCTGGGGGGTATTCCATCAAGTCAGATAAAGCAAAATCCAGAATTATTTCGATAATGAAGTGAACTGAAGTTTGAGTTCTGTTGCATTGCTTATAGGATTCTCTGTATAGTAACCAAGGTACCTCTGAACTATACTGCGCACTCGCAGGCTAACTGTCAAACTTAATTTAGCTGTGTTTCGAAGAATTTCCATCAGGCGGAAACAGAATCCCAAAAGACCGTTCCGTGTCTTTTCGCGTTCGCATCACTCCGTGTTCGCAAACGTAAATTCAGACTTTTTTCTCTTAATGTGACCAAGCATGAATTTACGTGTTTAATTAAGTTCCAAAGAACACATTAATAAATATAAACAAGTTAAGAAAATCATGTCTTACCACTTTCACTGTCTTCAAAAGCCAATAGGTTAATTGAGATAGGTCTCGACTAGACTAGATTCAACTTTGTCATTGAACAAGTACAGTACAACGACATGCAGTTAGCATTTAACCAGAAGTGCAAATAGAAGAGTGCAGAATTTACAAGTGCACCAATTAAGAACAATGTATGTTACAGGTGGGATGTATAGATGTGCTGTGAAGGCAAATGCAAGTACAAATTCTAAATGTGCAATAAATAAATAATTAAATAAAAATAATAAATAAAGGCTAATTGAATGTGCAAGGTAGCATGTGCAACTGAAATGCAGAGAAAGCAGCAGTGATGTTCCCGGGCTAGACATGTACAAGTAACAAGTGAAAACGTCCTTATCAGACTTTGCAAAGCAATGTCAGAGTCCAGTAGTACAAAGACAATAGTGCAACAAGGTTCCTGAGAGGCAGTACTAAGCGGTGGGCGGGTGGGTATGGTTAGTGATGGATCACAGAGTTCAGCAGGGTTACAGTAGATGGAAAGAAACTGTTCCTGAGCCTGCTGGTGAGGGAACGAAGAGACCTGTAGCACCTGCCTGATGGGAGGAGGGCAAACAGTTTGTGGCAAGGGTGTGAAGCGTCCCTGATGAAGCCACGCGCCCTGTGCAGACACCGCTTGTGCAGGAGGTCTGTGATGGCTGGAAGCTGGGCACTGGCCAGTGATGTGCTGGGTGGTTTTCACCACCCGTTGCAGGGCCTTCCAGTCAGCCATGTAGCATACAATCAGTGCCTCTAAAGACCAGCCAGTTACAACCAACTATGGCATGCCATTCCTCAATAATCCTGTGGATGAAGGTGCTCAGATTCTACACAGAGCGTTTACACCATCAGCCCCAAGTGTCTTCAGAGACAGAAGTTCTCCACTGGGCTTCCCTGATGAGTGTCTGTGGGAGAGGTACACGTTCAGTAGGCCCAGCAAAGTTTACCTATGCAGTCTGCTGGAACCACACATAAGGAAGCACATTCAACTTAGCCAAGCCTTGACCACTGTTCAGTCTGTCTGCATAGCTCTGCGTTTCTTTGCATGTGGGACATTCTTGTACAGTGTTGGCGATGCAGAAGGTCTTGTGAAGGCAACTACATGCCAGGAAATAAGGGTATACCTTGCTCTAAAGCAGCACCTGAATATTTTCATTTCTTTCCCTGGTCATCTTGAAACACAAAGAATCAAGGGGGCGTTTTATTCATTTGCAGGTATGTGACAGTTAAAATAAATGCAGCCTACAGGTTGACAAGCCTCTGTTTTAACGTAATCCTCATTTTCAGGCTTCCCCAATGTTATAGGCACAATAGACTGTACCCATGTGCATGCCAGTCCCCACCTGGACCTGTGGATGCAGACTATAAGTTAATGGGAAATCTTTCCATAGCCTAAACGTACAGATATCTACTGGGGGCCAGTGGCGTTGCTAGGCCTGGGCGTCCGGGGTTATAGCCCCGGATCTTTTATGAATAGCCCCGGATCTCAAATTGACCAAGAAAAAAAATAGCCCCTGATCTATTCATCTATAATTCCGATCGTGCATTATGACAATGTAGATGTGTAGGCCGCTAGCGTCTACATCGAAATTTTCCACAAGACACTTTCAAAACCCTGTACTTTCTGTCCCGGGCAGGACAGGGGGGTGGGCTAAGCCCCGAATGTATTGTGATCCTAGCGACGCCTCTGCTAGGGGCATCTGTCCACATACTGTCAGGCAGAAATGTGCACAGCCCTAAGCCCTCACAGACTTAGCGAGAACACGCTTCAAAGTCCGTGAGACTGTGAGTGTGGACGTTGGGATTGGGCCTATGTCTCTTTTCCTCTTTCCTAAGAAGAAAAATAACACAAGCACACCACAATAAATTAATAATACACAAGCACGGGCGGGTTTGCCGGGATATTTCTCTTGCTTCCAGGCTTCCTCTGGTAACCCCCATGTTTCACGCCACAACGCTATGAACTGTGGGCAATTTTCTCAGGCAAAGTCTACGGAAATGTTGACTTACAAAAAGGGTGCATAAAGGGCTCAAAATGTCTGCGAGAGAGCCCTCGCGCGCTTCACGATTTGACATTGGGACAGCCCTAAGCCCTCACAGACTTAGCAAGAACAACTTCAAAGTCTGTGAGACTGTGAGTGTGGACGTTGGGTTTGGGCCTCAGATTCCCACTAGTGATGTGCAGTTCGTGAACGATTCGTTCGTTTTGAACTAATCTTTTTAGTGACCCGGGACTCACGAGTCCTTTTTTCTAGTGACTCGTTCAATTTTATCGTTCATTCGAACGGGGGACAGCGGATTTCTACCTTCAGTATCTACATTATAGTAAGCCTGAAATAAAACAGTTTACAGTTATATTGCGACTGTTTCTGGTGGATTTTCGAAGTACGCATCCATGCTTGCGTTTTGGGTCAGGATAGACAAACACGTTTGCTGGCTACAACATACAGTAGTTACGTTATAGTAAGCCTTAACTAAAACTGTATACGGTTATATTGCAACAGTTTCTGACATGGAAAAGTTAATCTTCTGTCTCGCTAGCAATTGCTCAATTCTTATGATTATTCCTAGGAAGTTAGTAGATACTAGTGAGCCTATTACTGGCTAATAAGCTGTTAAAACTGCCAGTGGCAAACGCCATACAGTTCATTGACGCCATTTGTGGTGAAGGTAATCTTAGTAAGAAACGTTAATCAGTTTAACTGTATCAATGTCATTCATAAATGGCCAATTAACTGTTAAAACGGTCCGTGGCAAAAGAGGATTTGTTCAGGATTGACACAAGAGGCTTTACTGACACCTGGCAAGTGTACAGCTCTGTGGTGTAGCGGTTAACGACACAGCCTTTCACGTGGGCGACCCGGGTTTGAATCTCAAGAGGACAGCACTTTTTATTGCGGCCGGCTGAACTAGGCTTGCCTGGTTTCTTGTTAACATATCATCTCTGTTTCAGTGTCCAGCATGTTTTATAGAGAAGGGACAGAATGTCCCCTGCCCCTGGACGCCCCCCTGCCCTGCATGTTTTAGTTCTCTCCCTGCCCTAACATAACTGATGGTTCATGAAGACTTGAGCTGATCATTTCAATCAGGTGTGACAGAGCAGGGAAAGATCTAAAGCATGCAGAGCAGGGGGTGCCCAGGAACAGGGTTGAAAAGCACAGATCTGGATGTACCAGGATATGAGAAATATAAAGAGAAGATTGACCCATTTCCTTTTTTTGTCTGGAATTTTAACAAAGTACAAAATGTAGTAAGATATACTAACAAGGAAAGTGGTCTAAAAAATAATAACCACCATGTTTGTGTATTTGCATAAATAAGACATTTGCAAGTATTCATTTTGATTGTTGCATTGCACAATTCATACTGTATGTCCTACTGGTCTATTTGTCACTACTTGCTGGAGTTATTCATCTTTTTTTAAATGTCATCTATGTTTATTTCAGCTCTCAGCACTGAGGCGATGGTGTCCAGCATGTTTGTGGAGAAGGGACAGAATGTCCCTCTAGATGTCCCTGGATATGTTGAATGTAAAGAGAAGATGGACTCACAATCTTTTTTTTTCTGGAAGTTTAACAACAGAGAAACTGTTGTAAGATATACTACATCAGGGAAAGCGGTCTTTTCTAAGTATGAAGGCAGGGTTAAATTTAGTGAGGTAAATCTATCTCTGCTACTGGAAAATGTACAGGAAGGAGACAGTGGAAGTTATACTGCAGTACTGACTGGTTCCATTGACATAACAGTTGCAGAACACCTGATATCAGTTCAAGGTAGGTTTTCCTCCTTTATTCCTTCTGCTGTGTTTCTAGTGCCTTGATAACAGGGCTGTATAATTAGATGGAAAAGGGTGTGTTTAGTTCATACTGTCTTGGTACATGCTAGTGTGTTTAGTTCATACTGTCTGGGTACATGCTAGTGTGTTTAGTTCATACTGTCTGGGTACATGATAGTGTGTTTAGTTCATACTGTCTGGGTACATGATAGTGTGTTTGTTATGTCTTTCTGGGTACATGCTAGTGTATTTATTTCATACTGTCTGGGTACATGATAGTGTTTGTTAAGTCTGTCTGGGTACATGCTAGTGTGTTTAGTTCATACTGTCTGGGTACATGCTAGTGTGTTTAGTTCATACTGTCTGGGTACATGCTAATGTGTTTGTTAACTCTGTCTGGGTACATGCTAGTGTGTTTATTTCATACTGTCTGGGTACATGCTAGTGTGTTTGTTAACTATGTCAGGGTACATGCTAGTGTGTTTGTTAACTCTGCCTGGCTATTTGTTTTCAGCGAGAGTTGAGCCGCCAGTCTTGACCGTGGACTCTGTCTCCTCCAATAATGACACCTGTAATGTGACTGTGATCTGCAGAGGTCAGAACACCACTGTCACCTATATCTGTAACAACCACACCTGTTCTCAGGGGGGAGGAGAGAGTAGTGGGTCTGAGACCCCCACTGTCTCCCTGCTCTCTGTCTATGTGGCAGGGGATACCATCCCCTGTAACCACAGTAACCACAGCAACCATGTCAGCTGGGCCAACAACACCAAGAAGATAGTTGCACTGTGTCCAATGAAATCTGGAATGAATTTCAAAAGACTTAACCCCACCTTTTTAAAGTGTATCAAAAGTTATTCCACAAGCCCGCCCCCACCCCCCTGCTGCCTTTTGTAAACTAACTAATTCTCACCATTTCAATGCATTCTCACAACACAATTGTTGATAGCTTCGTTATTGAGGAAGGTATACATACAGTGCATTCACTTTTCCATACATTTCCTTTTTTTGCTGGGTCATTATGGGGTATTATGTGTAGATTGATGAGGAAGATGACGCTTTCATTTATTTTAGAATAAGGCTATAACGTAACAAAATGTGGGAAAAGTTAAGGGATCTGAATATATTGTGAATGAGCTGTACTATGCTTGGTGTGGTTATCCCACCCAGCTATCTTGAGATGAATGCAGTAAACTGGGGTCAAGTTTATCTCCATTATAACCTAATAAGCACTTCAACATTGGTTATTTTTGCAAAACAGTTTTCTCATTGCTTAAACACACAATGGAAATGCTAAGAAATGTTTTAGTAGAGAGTTATACACAACTCTCTACTAAAAATGTGAAAACAGAGTGGAGTAAATCATGTCAAACAAAATAAAACCCTTTGGTCACAGCTGATACTTTACTCAATTGTACAATCATCAATCAGTGCTTATGTCACTTCCCTGCCATTGGAGTTCTTTTATTAAAGTCCTCCCTGCGCTTGTGTCCTGCCTCCATCTGCAACATCCACCTAATTCATGCATAGAAATCCTCTGAGTTGTTAGTTTTTCTAAGATACTTTTAATGACGCTGGTCTTGACTTCAACCTAATGAACACAGCAGTGTTCTTTGTATGCAAAACATTTAGTCATTTCTCATTTCTTTCACACAATGTCACACAAGAGTAAACCCAACTCTCCTAAAAACGTAAAACTCACCAAATTAAAACATTTCACTTGAAAACGTAATGCTTCTACACATATAAAAAAACTTGTTGTTTTATCAGCAAATGTACTTATTCATGCATAATAGTGTGGCATCAATAGTAAGAATAGTCAAGAATGAAAATAGGTAAGTTACATAAAATTCCACACTGTTCAGAGTACAATATATAGGTAAAATACATTTTTGAAGTCAGTGTGTTCATACAGTGATTGGTTTTCTTGGTGTATTTTCTCTGCGTATACAACATATTCAGCATTTGTGAAGGACAAAATGGAAAAAGGTGAAATACTATAAAGCTGTTTGTTTCCAGATATTCATGCTCCCTTGGGTCAGAATTTTCTTCATTCTGTTGAGAGATAATTGTTTCCATTCATGTTGTGACAGCTGACCATCACCAAATCTGTCCAGATATCCCTACCCTTTAGTTAAACTGGGACTGAGCCATGGTTACTCCATTCTTGCTTTAGGATGGGCAAGTGAGTTGGGATTGTTTGCCAATATTATTGTTTCATAAGGTAAACCTCTACCCAAAACATGCAAAATATCCTCAGTCCTTTACTGCATTAACACTGGCAACTATAACAGGGTGCTTAGTTATGTTAGTGAATGACCATGTTTTGGCACCAACCATCAGCACCATGTCTGCATCTTGGCAAACACACACACCCACCCATACAATGGATTTATCTTTAATAATTATTCATATTCAAAGTAAGATCTCATATTATTAAACTGTAATCTTCAGTTATGTCCACAGGCTAATTGCACACAGGTGAAACATTAGGGGAACTTTAAACTCTGTCGCAGATCAACATCAGCCAAACCTGGAGGTGAGGCTATGTAGATGAAGTCTAACCAAAATGTCTATCTGTTATACCCCAGTGTCTCCCCCTGCTGGTGTCATGTCCATCTGCATGCTGAAGATTATCCTGCTGTCTGTGGGGCTAGTCGCCATGATCTCTGCTGTCATCACCGTCCATGTCAGGGAGAGATTCTACAAACAACACTGATAGAATGCCAATAAGAATGTCCAAGTAAGATAACTTCATACCAAAGGTTTTCCTGACAGGAATACATTTACTGGTTTACATAACATGATTTAGTATAATATGGCTTCAAATACCATACCTTTACATGGCTGGACATAACATACGTTGTTAGCTTGGTGTATTTTATTTTCTGTATATACTGTACTTATAAAAGTAGACATGGAAAAACGTATATACTATTAAGCCTGGACATGAATCCTCTTCAGGGACATTTTGCACTGGTCATCTTTAGTAAAAAAGGCCAAACTTGTTTAGTTTGGACCTACAATAACTGTTTTGAAAACTTGAATTCTGCTTCTACAAATTGCTCCAGAAAAAATGTATCTGTAAATCTTGCAGTTTGTAATAAAACATTTCATAAACTTTCTTTACCAATTTCATAATTAATGTAGCTTAGATTACTTGTAAAACAATTACATTGACATCCAAGCACTAAACTAATACACAAGTCTGATGGTTTTATCAGCCTAAAAAATATTTGGCCAGTGTCACAAACAAGTACTGGTCAAAATACTTTAAAATCTTAAGTAGAAGCACAAAAGTATTGCACATGTTCAATGCAGGAAGCTCAGAATGTATGTTTTTTAGCCAGAGTTGCACAGAAAAAGTCATATCAGACTGGCCAATAAAAAGAAAAGATTAAGATGGGAAAAAAAGAACACAGACACTGGACAGAGGAAGAACTCTGTCTAATAGGCCAGCATCCTGGCCTCTCCACTGTTGACACTGAGACTGGTGTTTTGCGGGTACTATTTAATGAAGCTGCCAGTTGTGGACCTGAGAGGCATCCGTTTCTCAAACTAGACACTTAAATGTATTTGTCCTTTTGCTCAGTTGTTCCCCGGGGCCTCCCTTTCCTCTTTCTATTCTGGTTAGAGCCAGTTTGTGCTGATCTGTGAAGGGAGTGATACACATCGTTGTACTAGATCTTCAGTTTCTTAGCAATTTCTCACATAGAACAGCACATTTCAAAGGACAAAAATAGATTGACGAGTTTCAGAAGAAAGTTTTCTGGACATTTTGAGCCTGTGTTACAAACCCCGTAGCTCTAGCAGTCTAGGGTGAATGGTACAGGGACCCGTAACATAAAACTCATGCAAAGTGGTTTAGTGTACATGAACAGTGGGAACAAACGACACAGACAACCAAAGCTACCGTCAAACATAAAACGTTTATTATAAACACACGGTAAAGGGGATAGGGAAAAGGGGCTGAGCTGGACCCAAGAAATGAAATAATATGGCAAACACCCCTAAACTGACCTTGCATGCCTCAAGAACCACTTAGCTAACCACTAACCAATACAAAAATACAGTGGGTGGTCCGCTCAGGTCTAACTAGTGTTTTTAGACAGTTTTCCTACGGGTTGTGGATGCCCAAAGGCGACTTGCTAAAAAAAAACTTTTCCCAGGGACACAGGGACAAACAAAAACACACAGGTTGAACAAGGACTAAACAGCACACAGCAAACAATTGACTAGACAACACCAAACAAAACACCACAGCAATACATACTCACATGAAACAGGACAAAGTGAGATGTATGTGCTAAACTAAGTGATGTATGAATGAACGAACGAAGTGTCTGTCTATCAAAAAGGGTGTGTATCTCAAGAGTGTCTATGTCCATGTGGGGTAAAGCAAAAGAGTCTCTTTGGGAGAACCAACTGACTGGGTTTTTAAACCAGGGGATGTGTGATGTGATTGGGTAAAGGATAAAAGGAACAGGTGGTGCAATTAGTATGGGTGTCCACTGATTGGTCAAGCTCAGCAGTCAGGTGATGCACTCATGACTGCCAGGTGGGAAACACCAACGAGCACAATCAGGAACATAAGGGACACCTGTGGAGATGTCAGGAGGGGAAAAAACACAAACGCGCATGTAACAGCCTGTTATTGAACCCACAAACGCTGATGTCCCACATACTCAACTAGTCTAAAGAAGGCCAGTTTTATTGCTTCTTTAATCAGCACAACAGTTTTCAGCGGTGCTAACATAATCGCAAAAGGGTTTTCCAAAATCACATTGCCTTTTAAAATGATTAACTTGGATTAGCAAACACAATGTGCCTCTGGAACACAGGAGTGATGGTTGCTGATAATAGGCCTCTGTACACCTATGTAGATATCCAATGAAAAAAGCAGCCATTTCTAGCTACAATAGTCATTTACAACATTAACAATGTCTACACTGTATCTGATCAATTTGCTGTTATTTAAATGGAAAATAACAGCAAAAAAATAGCTTTTCTTTCAAAAACACGACATTTCTAAGTGACTCCAAACCTTAGAACGGTAGTGTATATTTAAATTCATACGTAAAGTATAAACAAATACTCATACAAACAAGTACAGTAAGCCCAGGCATGCAGTCTGTTACAGTTTAAGAAAAATATACAAGACAACTGTGCCTCTTTGGTCAATGTCTGGAGGACCACCTAAAGTAGTGGTTTTCCAAGGGATTTCTTTGCAGCATCCGACCATATTACCAGGTAATAGTCAAAATGAAAAAGCAAGGGCGTGCAGAACTCGTTTGGTTGAATTGATGTAAGGAAGGCAGAGCAGCTTTTACAGGCATACTTCTCCCCATCTTTACAACCATCAAATCAATATGTTTAGAACATGACATTTTACAGTCTAATGTAATGCCCCATACTTAGACCACTATGGTAGATCATTAGTAAATATGGAGAATAGTGGAGGGCCTATTCAGCCCCCTTGAAAAATTGTTAAAGGATCGAGAGTGCGTAAATGTGTCATGGGATTTTAGAGAAAATAAAAATATTTATTTAGGTACTGATGTACTTGGTCTACATCACAAACCTGGGGCCTGTGAAATGTACAATATGAAAAAATAATTGGGCTTGATGAATATGGCTCATGATTGGAGAAAAATAAAAATTCTAAACATTACGTAATTCATATTAACTTGACATTTACAGTATTTGCCCCTTAAAAACTTCATAGCAGATCAGATATTAAAATTGTGTCCTAAAATGGTGTCAAAGTAGCTAATTATTTATGGAGTTAAATTACTGCCAATATATCCACAAATGTAATCCATGACTCGTAAATGCACAGCATACAATCCACAAACATAAATCGTGATCCGTAAATTCACAGCAACAAATTCATATTTTTTGTGGTTAAAGTTGTGTGTGGATTGTCGAGTGTGCATTTGTGGATCAAGTTCTATGTGTGGATTGTCGACTGTGCATTTGTGGATCAAGTTGTGTGTGTGGATTGTCGACTGTGCATTTGTGGATCAATTTCTGTGCATGGATTTTTTTTTGGCAGCTACGATTCGAGTTCACAGGTCACTGGTTTAGACCACTAGTCAAAATGGATTTATTGTTTTTTCAAAAATAAGTCTAAAAAATTAATTTATATAAGTTTATTCATTGGTTATGTCCCCTGATGTAACAGTGATTTCCTCCGGTGTGACACCAATGTCATGTCACACCAAAGGACATAGCTGTCACACAATTGGACATTTCAAGCTACAGGTGCTGGTCATAAAATTAGAATACCACCAAAAAGTTGATTTATTTCAGTAATTCCATTCAAAAAGTGAAACTTGTATAATGTATACATTCATTCCACACAGACTGATATATTTCAAGTGTTTATTTCTTTTAATTTTGATGATTATAACTGACAACTAATGAAAACCCCAAATTCAGTATCTCAGAAAATTAGA
>JACXGI010020397.1:0-11178 GCA_016801175.1 Esox masquinongy | reverse complement strand
ACTATCTTCATCATGGAGGACTATTTTCATCATGGAGGATTATCTTCATCATGGTGGATTATTTTCATCATGGAGGATTATCTTCATCATGGAGGACTATCTTCATCATGGAGGACTATCTTCATCATGGTGGACTATTTTCATCATGGAGGTTTATTTTCATCACAGAGGACTATCTTCATCATGGAATGGGGCCTTAACTGTCCTCTGTTTTGACTGATGACCTTCCATTGACCAGTGTAAATTATCTTTACACTGCACAACACAATTTTGTGTAATCCTAAATAGCAATCTGCAATGGTCAAACAAATAGTTCACAAAATGGGATTATCTTTCAATTGCATGTGTTTTCAATATTTCAATCAGTCAAACAGTTCCTCTTAAAAGAAAAAAAAACATGTTAATCAAGAAATGCATATTATTTTCAAACACGTCACAAATATTGACAAATTGATGTACCAAATCTAATAGCACCTTCCCAATTATGTTTTTTTTTTCTGTTGGACTGTTTTGCTTTCAAAGGCCCTGGGAAACTACTGGTTAGAACAGATGGCATCATGGACTCTGCCAGGACTCTGGCAAGTGCCAGGAGTTTTGAGACCAAAATCTTGCTGCCTCTGCCAGAAGACTAAAACTGGGTCGTTTTTTAATCTTCCAGCAGGATAATTATTCAAAGAATTCCTCCAGATCCACAGAAATCTCTGTTTTGGTTTATTGAATATCCTTTGTTCGTTCCCATAAGCTTGAGTGACAATATATTTTTTTGGTTTATTTGGAAACTTACCTTCCATCCATGTGCCCCTGCTAACTGATATTCCGATATCAAGTAACGCTTTATTTTGAGAGTACCAAAAGTGTATCTGTAGATCCTCTACACATTATCTACTGTCTGTCAGTAACTTTTTGAGTTTTTTGCTTGGTTTTCTGGGAATAAGTCTTGAATGATTCAAATGTAAAATGTAATGGCAATAACTTGCAGTCATTTGAAGAGACAAAGTCTATTACAGAACATACAAACAGGTGAACAGTGACAAGGTAAAACTCTTCTACATCTCAAAATCTGTTTCTTCCTGCCTCAGTGCCTGGAGGCTCTGAATGTTAATTTCTCTGTTTCCCCATTTGAGACTCCTCCTTCGAGGGTCTGTGGAATACAAAAACACGTCTGCAGATTATACATTAGAGTCTCATTAAAAAGTGTTTGTTGTATTTACTTTGTTATTTCTTTTTTGACTGAAGCTAGTATTTGAGTTGTTTTTTTTTCCCCTTTTGTTGTACGAGCTCACTGGCAGTATGGCTAGATCAAAGTTCATCTAATTCACTGCTCCAGTTTTCCCTCAGCCGACGGTCAATCAATGAAGAAAGAAGTGAAAATACACCGCAAACAGACAAGTCACAGGGGACTGGAGGAAAGGAAAACAGAGAGGAGAGGGGTGAGAAGGAGAGAGACTGACATATTAAGAATGCAATAGAAAGAGTGGGAGGGTAAGAGAAAAAGGACAAATAGAGACAGGAGAAGGTGAAGAGACAGAAATGAAGGTAGAGAGCAACAGAGGCAGAAAGCAAAATATAGCAGAAGAGGGACAGACAGACAGGAAGAGAGAGACAGAGAGAAACAGAGAGAGATGACGGATGACAGTTTCACAGTGCCCAGCAGGGCATCTTTCATTTGCAAAGTCTCTGTTGCTCCCTCGCTCTTCTCTCTCCCTTCATCATATCCCCTTGTTCTGCATGTGAGGTAGTTCCTTCTGTTTGTTTTGACATGTTAAGCAGACAGCTGATAGACTGCAGCTCTGATCCAGCAGAGGGCCCAGCCAAGGAGCCAAGGGGTTTCTTTGATTCTGACAGCCTGGGATAAGGTCAGATGTCTTCATCTCAGCTCTCTGTCTCTCTCAGCTCTATCTCTCTTAATATAACTCGCTTTCTATCTACCTCTATCTCAGCTCTATGTCTCTCTCAGCTCTATCTCTCTTAATATAACTCGCTTTCTATCTACCTCTATATCAGCTCTATCTCTCTACATACCTTGCTCTCTATCTATCTCTATCTCATCTCTCTTTATATACAGCTCTGGAAAAAATTAAGAGACAACTGCACCTTTTTCTTTCCTTTCCAAAAAAGTCGAAAAGGAAGGTTTTGAGTGAGGAAAAGAAGGGTTAAAATTAATAGACCACGGCAAATTGAACGCTTCTGTGCCTCCCTCAAAACTTTCCTAATCAACTTTTTTGGAAAGGAAAGAAAAAGGTGCAGTGGTCCCTTAAATTTTTTACGGAGCTGTATGTCTCGCTCTCTATCAATCTCTATCTCAGTTCTATCTCTCTCTATAGCTCTCCATTTTATCACTGTCTCTCTATCTCTCTCTCTATCTGTCAATCTCAGCTCTCTCTTTCTTGGTCTCTCAGTCTTTCCTATAATTTCTGAACCAATTCAATTCAAATGTGCCTTATTAGCATGGTGAATAGACGGATACAAAAGAGATAGATGGGAAACGTGGTCAAGTAAAAAGAAACACAGACCTATAATGAAGAGAAAGAACAAATCAAACGTACAAAAACAATGAGACATTTACAGAGGTTTATTTTTATTTATTATTTATCGTTTATTTCAGCAGGAGAGTCAGTTGAGACCGAAGTCTCATTTATAACTGAGCCCTGCATAGAACATAAGCAAACACAGAAACTTCCACCAAAATATATAAAATTGACAGATAAAAAAGACATTAAAAATAAAAAATAATTAAGAAAAACAGTTACAGCTGTTGTCATACAGGCCACTGATTTACTTTTCAAACTCCCCTAAAGGTACCAGCTGATTTAATTTTACAGAGCACTGCATTTTGTTCCACATATAAGGTGCACCAAAACTAAAAGCAGTTTTGCCAATCTCTGTTTAAACAGAGGGCACCGACAGTGAAATCCAGTCCTGAGACCTGGTTTGATAATTAGTCATACTGACGTTAATTAAGGATGTTAAGTAAGTAGGTGATTTACCCAATGATGCTTTAAAACAAACAGAAGGTCGTGCTGTTCTCTTCCTGCCTCTAAGGAGGCCTAACCTGCCTCGTGATACAAAACACAGTGGTGAGTTGTAGGACAAAAACCAGTGATAAAATCTGAGGGCACAGTGGAAGACTAATCATGCTTTATTTCTGTAAAAGAAGCCAATCTTAAATTTAAAATGTATATTTAAAGAAAATATTGGACAGTGTGGGGATGGTAGGTGGGGTGGTGAATAGACTGATATATTTCAGTATATTTACATTGGTTGCTGGTTGACCTTTTTTGTGGAAAGAGCTCACACATTTCATTGGTGTGGTTGTACCCTATAGTTTTCGCTTAGCGTACAGTCCCTGGCAAAAGTATTCAAACCCCTGACCAATTATTAAATTTTGTTGAATTACAAATGTGTCTTTAAAACACTGACCATTAAAAATCAATTATTGTGTGGTGATATTGATTTTTAATGTCTGGAATCACTGGCCGTCACATTTTCTGGATAAAAACCCTACTCTTCAAGAATCATTGGTCAAGCTGTGAATCTCAAAGTAAATCCAGACCAAAGAAGATTCTACAGAAGGTGGCTGTGTTTAGTTCCTGTGAGTTCAGTTATGGTTGATGGTTGGGGAATGCAAAAACCTCGGGGTTGAGTGAGATACAGAGCTTGATATAAGATACAGAAGAGCTTGGTTTGCTCAAATGATCAACTCTCCCAAGCACGTTAAGAGATGCTAAAACAAGGCATATTGTCACTAATTGGGTTTCATATTTGACAGTCTCTCATTGTTCTAATTTAATTTTGTGTCAAGAAAATTCTGCTGTGGTATGTAGATTGAACAGTCTTGGCAAGGATGTTCCCATTGAGCCTGTACACTGTTAAGGGTTTTCTATGATTTTCATGGTTGCCATGTGGCTACTGTGTTGTCATCTTGTGCATTCTGACTGATTGCGTGTTCTGATCCTGAGAACTCAGAGTGCTTAATAGAACAGGTTTGTGAACTCAGCCACAAGACCGGGCGGATTAAGGGACTCTAATCTCAGCTCAGCTCTTTGCATTGCAAGGCTTGGTATTCATATGAACGGGGATACTCCATTTTAAATGTTTCTGAAACCTAATTGCTCTCTCACTATCTCTCTGCTTCAGGAAACATACAAGGGTATACAACCATAAGTAGTCCACCTACCTTGCTAGGAGACACACCATGCAATAACCAGCTGGGTAGGTCAGATATCCAATTACAATAGTGAAAAATTTTCATTCAATAAATATCCATTGCACCCCCATAACCATTGCGTATCAAGATATAACTACAACCAGAATCGTCTTTATTCACTAAGCACATTTACACACCTATTTTTTTTCACCTATATTCACTAAGCACTTTTACTTGTTTAAATAGCATACAGAAAATATAGATATAGTTAGCATACAATTAATATACAATGGGTGGTGATATACATAATATAAGATATAAGATGGGGTGTAAATTTGTCATATACATGGACTTATAGTAGACATACACATTAACAGATCAACCATTCTAGTGCATCTAGAAGCAGAGTTTTGAGTGCAGTACAGTACTATTATGTAGCCTCCCTCTATGTAGTCTCCCTCTATGTAGCCTCCCTCTATGTAGCCTCCCTCAGGCTTCCGGAAGAGCAGTCATCTGAATGGGAGGAGTCAGCCGTGACACTTCCTTGCCCAAGGGTCACCAAGGACCTTGATGGGGGGCAGCAGGTGGACTCTTGACTCAAACCAGACAGAGATGAAGGAGGTGAGGATGGACTGACTTTACGACTGATGTTTAGAGCCATTGTACTTGTTTTTTCTGTCCCCACAGGCCGGCCTCCACTGGTGGGCCCTTTAAACGATTGCTGCGATGTAACCCTCACATCAGAGGTCTCTGGGAAATGATAGATCCCAGGTATCTGAGCGATTCAACTGAATGAAACCCTTACACCCTCAGTCTTAATGGGAAAGGGGTCAGGGGCATTTCCTAAAGTAAACCACATCATCCATGTTTTTGTCTGTGTTAAGTCCTAGGATACTTTGATAGAAAGCCAGGAGCAGGCCAACCTTTCTAAGGACCCATCTCTCCATGGACCCACCTCTCCATGGACCCACCTCTCCATGGACCCACCTCTCCATGGACCTATCTCTCCATGACCCAGCTCTCCATGACCCAGCTCTCCATGGATCCAGCTCTCCATGACCCAGCTCTCCATGACCCAGCTCTCCATGGATCCAGCTCGCCATGGACCCACCTCTCCATGGTCCCATCTGTCCATGGACCCATCTCTCTATGGACCCATCTCTCCATGACCCTGCTCTCCATGGACACATCACCATCAGTGGTGAGATGAAATAACAAGTTGGTCACATTGGGCTGTTGGTAGAAACTACAGAAATCATCAGGCAGCAACTAGATCTGCAACACAACCAGGAAGACTTTGAACAGGGACATGTAGGAGTGATCAGGGCAGGTAGTCCTGGGGTGTGGTCCAAGGGCTCAGGTCCTCCTAAGATTAAACTGGATACGCGAAAAACAGAGAGCATACCATGGATCACAGAGGATACCTCAGCATATAATTCAGACTGAGTCCCCTGCCACACAAACGAATGGAATGTAAAACAACTGGACATGAGACAGCATGAACTGACCCTACTTTCCCTGCACACAACTATCACAACATAAACCTAGGGAGAAACAGGGGCAAAACGGGGTAGAAACAGAGGGTTCTGAGACATTGTGGCCCCATCCAAAGGTAACCCCAAGCAGGGCCAGGAAATAACTCCCCCCACTTTGCCAAGAACCACCAATGGGACACCAACCGAAAGCCAACCACCAACATCTATCAAATTAATTGGCAAATCATTCCACAATAATGGATCTTTGGGATAAAGCCCTGCCTCCAGCTGTCTGTTTAGAAATTGCAGCAAGGTATAAAGACATTTGTACTGGAGTTATGTGATACATTTCTGTTGTTCTAGTTAACATTCTAGCAGCCGTGTTCATCACTAATTCAAGTTTATTTAGTGTCTTATCAGGGTAACAGGAGAAAAGAGCATTGCAATATTGTATTTATAAAGAAACAAAAGAATGGATTAGCTTTTGCTAAACGAAAGCTTCCATAGATGGAAAATATAAGCTCTTGAAATATAATTTAGAAGTTAATCAAAAGAGACATCAGGGCTCAGAGCATCTCCAATGTTTCTCACATTTTTGGAGATGACTGTACAACTGTCAAGGTTCACTGAGATCTGACAACAAATCACTTTGTTTCTTAGGATGTAAAATTATGATCTACTGTCTGAAACACAGTTTTCTAGGGTAGTTAATTCTGGGGCTTCTTTAAGGTTCATCGAAATGTACAACTGTTTATCTTCTGCACAGCAGTGAAAATTGACATTGTGTTTCCAGATGACATCTCCAAGAAGCAGCATATCTAGTGGAAACAAAAGTGGTCCCAAAATGGAGCCTTGAAGAACACCACATTTGAGAAAGGACATACCATCCACACATACAAACTGAGATCTTTCTGATGGATCTAAATCAAATTTAGCACTATAGTCAAGAAGCAAGAGGCCAGATGCAGAGCCTTGTTCTGATGTAATTAATGGGTAGTTTATCACCTTCATGAGTGTAGTGGTACAATCAGGTAAAAAAACTGATTTTTGTAAATATTACCGGTCTTCAGGAAGGCTGTGAGTTGCAGTGAGTTGTTGGGAAACCACTTTTTCTGAAAAATATCAGAGGAACGTTAGATTCGGATTGAGGAGTCATTTGTTGTTATTCAGTGACCATGATCTTGTCTTCAGAGAAGTTCATGAATTCTCACTGATGATAAGCTCTATACTTGCCAGTTTTAGACTTGGCAGCACCACCCCCAGATTGTCCTGAATGTCGGCAGTCATGCCCCAAGGCAAACAATGTATGATTGCCGGCTGATTCTTCTGTCTTATATTGAAGATAATAGAGTCTTCGATGACTAGAAATTTCAATTTGTCAGGGCCACCAATGGGAACTGTCTACCACTCAAACCCCACAAGAGACAACTTGGGTTCTGATTCAGAGTCAAATGGTGGAAACCGGTTGGAAGTCTCAGTCGGTTCAAAGACCAATACAAGTTTAGCAGGTCAACAGCAATTTTTTTTCCAGTGAACATAAGAAGATTGTCCGGCGGGAGAGACTGTGCCACTACTGCTACTGTTCTTTCTGCTTGGCAGCATAGACGCCATTTTCTCCTTTTCTACATGCAGACAACCCTCGCCTGACAATGACATCTGACGCTGAGCTTCTAACATTGTTACTGTATCTGTACCAGAAGGTGTTAAAATTACAACAACTGAGATATAATGGCACTTAGCTAACTGGTCAAGTTTGAGGAGATCCATTAATTTCAATATTGCATCCCGGTGTGTACTAACATATGGCAAACTTTGGAAATACAGAATTTTACCTAGATAGCTCATAAAAAGTGAAGGCAAAAATGTTTGTCAGATGTCCAAGTGGCAAGCAACTAACAGAGGATATAGATTTTGGAAGCACACTTGAGAACACCCATATTTATTTATTTTTACCAAAATATTAGCTTTTGTATAGCAGAACTATTCTACATTTCATTAACCTTTTTTATGATGTGTTTGGGACTGGTTATGATAAATGTATTAAATGCTTATTGATGTGTCAGACATTTTGAATATGTACAGTAGCCCTGGTCAGTTGTTAAAGTATAGATGCATGTATTAGTTTGTATTTAGCAGTAGCTCTTATACCAGCCAGTAGTTAGTGTAAACATTTTGTTATGTTTCTACTGGTCCCCTGTGGAAATCAAACCCCAGCATTATAAAAGCACCAGTCTAGAGTCACAGAGGACCTCTCTCTCCTGTCTCTCTCTTCAGCCTCTCTGTCCTCTAATTTATCTCTTGCCTGTCAACCCTCTCTCTCTTCTCCTTTCTCTCTTCTCTAACCCTGCTGTCACCAATTCTCTCCCTTTCTTCTCTATATTCCCTCACCCATATCCCTTCTCTCTTCTCACACCTCTCTCTCCTATCCTCCTCTCCTCTGTCCTCTCTCTCCACTCTGTCTTTTTCCCTCCCCTCCTGCCTTCTCCTTCACTGCTGAATTGAAGAAGGAGACAGTCTCCAAACCTCAAACCCTGCAAGAGAAGATGCAAATTGTTTGTGTTGATGTGTTTAGAGTTTTAATCTTGCAAAGTGGGTTATAGAGTGCAGATGTTGGTTTAGTGTCAGCAACCGTTGGGATGCTGCAATGGCGTCTGCTGGTGGAACAATTTTTTCTCACACACTCCGTCTCTCACTCCGTCTCTCACTCCGTCTCTCACTCCGTCTCTCACTCTTACATGCATTCTCAAAGTATCTCTGTCGTGTGCACTCTCTCTCATCCCATCTCTCTCCTCCCACTGTTTCTCTCCCACTTTCCCCCTCTCTGCCTCCCTCTTTCTCTCTCTCTCTCTCTCTCTCTTTCTCTGTCTCCCTGTCTCACTGTTTGTCTGATTGATGGATCTACAATGCCACCTGGTGGTCAACAGAGGAAAAACCTAGAGAGAGAGAGAGAGAGAGAGAGAAATGGAGGGAGTTGAAGAGGCGTTTTTGGTTTGACAGCTTGAGATGCATCAGTATTAAACATAACACGGGGCTTGATACAGAGGCTGCGTTCAGGGTCGCTTCATGCACAATATCCCAGTAATCTAGTGAGGGAGATAGTTGAGGCCTTGTTATTTGAGGAAACTATATTTGATAGATAGAGAGGGAAGGTGCAGGAGGGAACAAACGAGCAACAGGAATTACATTTTTCTTGTTTTTGGTTTTACTTGACTTAACCCTGCTATCCCAGACGAGCAGCCTCTCTTGTGTAGCTAAACACATGTTGTTGTCTTCGCCAGCCGTGCCTGCCACCTCTCATGGCCGTTTCAGTCTGTAAAAGCTGTGCACCCTGGGAAAAGGGTCATTTTAATGAGAGTGTGAGTTACAACTGCAAGACATAAAAAGTATAGGTGAAGGCCTACGTACATTCCCCAACAGCTTAGATGCTGCAGAACCCCCTGTGGTCTCTTCTGAAACCATAGCATCTTCTGAAGGAATCCATCTTGTTGACCTCAAAGCACTAACCCCAAAACAATTCTTTATGCCACATAACGACAGAAAAAAAGACATACATTAATAAATAAAAAGCTGAAACGTAATTCCAGCATGTGAATGATGGACGCCCCCATGCTCCCGGAACTTTCCGAGGGGTCAAGGGAACGACAAACACGATGGCGCAGCGCCGGCGAGGACGGGGGTTGATAAAGTGCCCACAGCGCCCTGACAACTTATTTTCGGCGGGTTTATCTGTCACCCATGTTGATTCCATCAGTGGTGGTTCTGACATCAAGCTGCTGGGGCTGCTACCCCAGGGAGCTATCAGTCAAATCACAGAGAGAGGGGAGAGAAAAGAGAAGGATAGGAAAGTGGAGAGAGAGGGGTTGTTAGGGTAGGGAGAGAAAGGTATGGTGGTAAAGGGAAGAAAATGAAAAAAGACAAGGGGCAAGTAGAAGCAAGAGAGAGATGAGAAAAGCAGAGAGATAGAAAAAAGAGAGAGAAGGAGAAAGAGAAAGAGTAAGATAGAAGGAGGGAGAAAGATGGCGGGAAGTAGGGAGAGAAGTGGGGAGAGAATAAAAGGAGAGATCAGGCAAGAAAATGCAGTTGAAATATAGGGGAGGAAAAAGAGGGGAGAAAGTAAAATAGAAAGCAAGAGATATAGATGGGGAGGGAAAAAGAGTGAGAGACAAGAAGAGAGAGGGTGAGGAAGCGAGCCAGAAAGGTAGTGAAGGACAGGCCCTTTAAACATATCGCTCTCCGCTCTTTTAAAAGGTCCCCTGGTACCACGGGAGGAAATATTCTCTGAGTGATGACAAAAGCGTGGAGGGATATCGAATGGCACCGTTCATTTGTCGTTGCACTGCCTTGGTATGAAATAGGAGAAGGCCAGGAGGGGAGGAGGAGAGCTGGCTTTGGGTGTTTGGAGGTGGGAGGGGAGTGTGCATGCTAAAGAGAGGTACAGATGAATCGGTGAGGTGGAAGGGTTTTCGTGTATACACCAAAGGGAGAAACTGAACATGGACTTCATATAACAGTGGCATCTACAGACAGAGGGTGCAAGGAAAAAAAGGAAAAAAAAACAACAAGATGCCAATCGTCACTGATGTTGGGTGTCGTTGAGCGTTTCTGAGTGAATTCAGACTGAAAGGAAAACACTCCAACTGAAAGTTGCACCGAATGAGAGCGTCTTTTAAATAATGAAAACATACCGGACTGAGTGTGGATGTAACCACCTTGTTAAACTCAACCATGCAGTAGCCTGGGCTCTTTCAGCCTTCGGGGCATCGTGTTTTCCCTTATGATGATGCCTTCGGCTACAGAGCTTGACCGACTCTCTTCATTGTTCTGGAACAGGGGCACACTAAGTATTCATCAGTACATTCCGAGGTGCACCCTGGGAAACACGGTGTGATTTGTGATGCACGGTTAAGGTTGTTTGTGTACATGACAATCATCAAAATGGCCGTCTCAGCTGTTCTCTCAATCCGCTGCTATTCCCAGCGCTTATAAATATATAAAAATCCCCCTATTAAACTCTCAAAAGATTGAAATCAAATCCTCCGGAAACGCCTTCTCAAAGACACTTCAGGCGAGTTGTCGGTTCTGGCAATATCCTTCCCCATTTAGGAGACAGAGTTAAATCTGGGGAAAGGGAATGAATGGGGTCAGGCTGTCATATTTCATCCAAATATACCCTATTGCCTACGCAGTGCACTACACGAGAAGTGAGGCACGATAAGAAAATAGGGTGCAATTTGGAACACACAGAAACTCCTTTTCGTCTGCAGCTCCCTCTCACTCTTTCTCTGACTTACCTCTATCTCTCTCTGTCTCACTCTTTCTCTCTCTGACTTACCTCTATCTCTCTCTGTCTCACTCTTTCTCTCTCTGACTTACCTCTATCTCTCTCTGTCTCACTCTTTCTCTCTCTGACTTACCTCTATCTCTCTCTGTCTCACTCTTTCTCTCTCTGACTTACCTCTATCTCTCTCTGTCTCACTCTTTCTCTGACTTACCTCTATCTCTCTCTGTCTCACTCTTTCTCTGACTTACCTCTATCTCTCTCTGTCTCACTCTTTC
>JACXGI010020396.1:0-11158 GCA_016801175.1 Esox masquinongy | reverse complement strand
TCCATGACGACATCACGGAGCTGGTGGATGTTAGAGAACTTGCGCTCCTCCACCTTCCGTTTGAGGATGCCCCACAGATGCTCAATAGGGTTTAGGTCTGGAGACATGCTTGGCCAGTCCATCACCTTTACCCTCAGCTTCTTTAGCAAGGCAGTGGTCGTCTTGGAGGTGTGTTTGGGGTCGTTATCATGTTGGAATACTGCCCTGTGGCCCAGTCTCCGAAGGGAGCGGATCATGCTCTGCTTCAGTATGTCACAGTACATGTTGGCATTCATGATTCCCTCAATGAACTGTAGCTCCCCAGTGCCGGCAGCACTCATGCAGCCCCAGACCATGACACTCCCACCACCATGCTTGACTGTATGCAAGACACACTTGCCTTTGTACTCCTCACCTGGTTACCGCCACACACGCTTGACACCATCTGAACCAAATAAGTTTATCTATCTTGGTCTCATCAGACCACAGGACATGGTTCCAGTAATCCATGTCCTTAGTCTGATTGTCTTCAGCAAACTGTTTGCGGGCTTTCTTGTGCATCATTTTTAGAAGAGGCTTCCTTCTGGTACGACAGCCATGCAGACCAATTTGATACAGTGTGCGACGTATGGTCTGAGCACTGACAGGCTGACCCCCCACCCCTTCAACCTCTGCAGCAATGCTGACAGCACTCATACGTCTATTTCCCAAAGACAACCTCTGGATATGACGCTGAGCACATGCACTCAACTTCTTTGGTCAACCATGGCGAGGCCTGTTCTGAGTGGAACCTGTCCTCTTAAACCGCTATATGGTCTTGGCCACCATGCTGCAGCTCAGTTTCAGGGCCTTGGCAATCTTTTATAGCCAAGGCCATCTTTATGTAGAGAAAAAAATCTTTTTTTCAGATCCTCAGAGAATTCTTTGCTATGAGGTGCCATGTTGAACTTCCAGTGACCAGTATGAGGGAGTGTGAGAGCGATAACACCAAATTTAACACACCTGCTCCCCATTCACATTTGAGACCTTGTAACACTAACGAGTCACATGACACCGGGGAGGGAAAATGGCAAATTGGGCCCAATTTGGACATTTTCACTTAGGGGTGTACTCACTTTTGTTGCCAGCGGTTTGGACATTGATGGCTGTGTGTTGTTATTTTGAGGGGACAGCAAATTTACACTGTTATACAAGCTGTACACTCACTACTTTACATTGTAGCAAAGTGTTATTTCTTCAGTGTTGTCACATGAAAAGACACAATCAAATATTTGCAAAAATGTGAGGGGTGTACTCACTTTTGTGAGATACTGTATGACATTTCAGATTTGACTACATTCCATTATGTGTTAAAATATATAACCTGCACCTTGTGGGACAACACAGTGGGCCTCTATGAATAGCCTGTGTGCCTGGCCCGCTGAGTCAGATGGCCTGTTTGAGCCCTGCATGAGTGAGCACATAAAGGAGGACAGGCACTACTGCCCTGGCTGTCACAAGTCATCTATTTGTCCCTCCTTTCTGTGACAAGCCGTCGGCCAAGAAGCGAGATGAGGAAACGGAAGCTCCACTCAGGAGTGGTGCATTTTCCCTGTTGCTAGGTGTCTGAGAGAAGAAACGAATGCCCACAGTTCTGCCTGACAAAGGTCAAAGGTCTTGGAGCACCTGCCGATCAAGCCTGGCTTTGAAGTCATAAAATCATGAACACTCTATGTCCGAGGCTAGGGCGAAGGCCAATCTGACAGTTCGGCGCGTACATTTTTCGACAGCTGGCCCAAACCCACTGGGTGACTTTGTTACCATGGTAACATCCAGGACGTGTGCCCATGGCTTTAATAACCAATACAAGTGGAGGGGAAAGAGGGGAAGAGGGAACTAACCAAACAAATTATCATAAAATGGTTTGGGGGATCTCCTACAGGCACAGAAAAGGGGATAATAAGGTCACGTTTAAAAATGGATGAGGTTCCCCTTTAATTTCTACCTGCCCTTGTATTAATAATATGGCTTCAGATGGCTTCCTCTAACCCGTGGAGGTTAGAGAAAACCATTTGAAAATATCTCTAATATCCAGCAGAACTCCAACTCACCAGCCCACTGCACTGTGTGCCAGCCAGGTCCTTTAAAAGCGATTACAAGTGAAAATTAATTACAATTATAATTACTGTAGGAGGAGGCAATCAGAACAGATGGAACAGGAGCCAAAAGACCCGAGCTGTCTGCCGTTTGGGGCATGTGGAGTAGCCTCCTCGGCATCCAGAGAGAGAGAGAAAGAGAGAAAGCAGACAGAGAGAGAGCAGACAGAGAGGACTCTTGGCCCTTGAGACCATCTCATTGATGTTAATTAGGGAATAAAACAGGTCTGGACCCAAAGTTCAACTCTGTGGCTTCAACAGCAGCCTTCAAAGACATGCTCATTAAAAGTTGGGTGACTTTTCCCTCTGTAAGACACAGCTGTAGCAGGGAGAACTGTGGTCTGTCCAGAGGTTCAATGGCTCTGTGATGTTCTGTGCCACCGAGGGACTGACAGTGTGCTGGATCTCAGTGGTGGAAACCTTTTTAAAAGTCATTCACTTTGTGCGTGTGATCCTCCACACATACCCACTAATATGTGTGTGTTGTTGTGACACCTTGGAGGCAGTTATGCTGTGATGTTGGACTCTGGGACATGTCACACTGAGCCATGAAAGAGTATAGGACATTTGTTACGCTCGGCACCTGAGAAGCCTGCTCCGATGACGATGTTAGGGTGAGTGGGATGGTGGTCCAGGACAAAATGGTTGTCCGGAGTGACCTGCAAAAAGAAGGAACATGTTGAAATATAAAGAGATGGAACCAGCATATATATAGAAATGTATATAAACTTTGTCAGAGAAAATGACATTTTTCTTTTTTGGACCCAAACTGCCCTCTGTTTGGGGCTAGGATATGACACCATGTACTGTGCTGTAATACCTGTATTGTACCTGTAAGGCTGTTCTGACTACAGGGAGGAATGACATGTGTTTTCCAATTATATTCACTGTCTGGGATGTCCATTACTGTTTAAATCCCACAGATAATGAAGCTATTCAGCATGTGATATGACTGGCATGGTAAGCAGGAGACAGGTCATATCCAACTTCAGAATCACCCTCATCCCATTTCTATTCTGTACATCTCCTTAGTGGGAAGATCAAAAATTTAAATGAGATTATAAATAATTTAGCAGACTGTATACTGATTCAAAGTAAAGTGCTTTAGTGGGTCTCTATCTATGGTCAATCTATGTTCTCTATTTATGGTTAATGTAGGACTGAGTGTGCAAAACAAAAAGGTCAGCAGAAAGGTAAACATTGTGTATTTCTACACACTGTGTATAACGTGTGTAGATGTGACTGTATTAATACTCACTATGAACATGTAGATGTGATCGTATTAATACTCACTATGAACATGTAGATGTGATCGTATTAATACTCACTATGAACATGTAGATGTGACTGTATTAATACTAGTTATGAATATGTAGATGTGATCGTATTAATACTCACTATGAACATGTAGATGTGACTGTATTAATACTCACTATGAACATGTAGATGTGACTGTATTAATTCTCACTATGAACATGTAGATGTGATCGTATTAATACTCACTATGAACATGTAGATGTAATCGTATTAATACTCACTATGAACATGTAGATGTAATCGTAATAATACTCACTATGAACATGTAGATGTAATCGTATTAATACTCACTATGAACATGTAGATGTGACTGTATTAATACTCACTATGAACATGTAGATGTGACTGTATTAATACTCACTATGAACGTGTAGATGTGACTGTATTAATACTCACTATGAACGTGTAGATATGACTGTATTAATACTCACTATGAACATGTAGATGTGACTGTATTAATACTCACTGTGAACGTGTAGATATGACTGTATTAATACTCACTATGAACATGTAGATGTGACTGTATTAATACTCACTGTGAACATGTAGATGTGACTGTATTAATACTCACTGTGAACATGTAGATGTGACTGTATTAATACTAGCTATGAACATGTAGATGTAATCATATTAATACTCACTGTGTACATGCAGCTCTCCACTATGGCAGGGATGGGAACCAGGCCAGGGAAGCAGCTGGTGATGTAGCGCTGCAGGATGTCGATATCCCCCCTGTCTGTCTGTCTGTCCCTCTCGTCAGGGTCTGTCTCAGGGCCTGAGTGGTAGCAAATCTTCAAATACAACGTCAGACTGTATTGAAGAACGATTCGGAGGGCTCTTAGAATAATTGATTGTACTGAGAACCGTATACGGCCTATACAATGTAAAGGCAGGTCCGATGACATGTGGCCAAATGTAGGTTTTATTTTGAAAGGTAATTAATATGCTTTAGACTGAGCCGGCATTAGCCATCTATCTACAGTACATGGGTTACAATAAACTATTGACTGCATCCCAGTGAGTAATGTGATGTGGCACAGCCCATCTGGCCCTCTTCTTTGTATGCATGTTGTGCTGCTATTACTCTCCCAACTCCCACTGGGTCCCCATCACGTCCACAATAGACATGGAATAGAAAATGGAAGCACCGTAAAGATTATCCATGATTATGTCTTTGCAAGTGATGGAGAGGCAGACCAACCCCCATATCTATTTCAATCATGAGACTAAGAAGCAGTGTACTGGAGTTGGTTTGGTCAAGATGTGTTCTGCTTCGTAACTTTGCTTTGGGAGGAACTGAGCCCACCTTCATCAGGCCTGGGTACTCATTGGAAGGGAGGCCGTAGATGTCATGCTTGGCCTCCTCTGACTCCAGATGGATGAAGCAGGGGAAGCGGTTCTGGATGTTGTATAAGCCAGGAACCTTTTCCTTCCAGTAGCACACATTAATCTTTAACACCTAGTTAATCAGGACAGCAAACAGACAGGAACACCGACAGGAAGACGGACAGTCAGGAAGATGGACAGACAGGAAGTCAGACAGTATTACAACAGTCTAGGGGCCTCAGGGCCCAGGCATAGGCCTCTATGGAAATGATTCCGGGTTTGATTAGGAGTTTGATTTGAGAAGATCCTTGCACTTCTGAGGATGTTTCCGTCTCCGCTCCACACACTCCTACCCCCTCCCTCCAATCCTCAGGCCAATTCTTGTTACCCATTACCATCTTTGTATCTAATCTAACCGCAATTACAAAAGTAGCGGCGGTGAGAATATGGATTTAATGAAATGCATACACACTCGCACAAATCACATCTTCCCTGCGCTCGGTAATATGGTTACAATGTTCGCTAGCTTTTAGTTTAATGAACTAACAGGCCGTCTTATTCTGGGGACCATAAAAATTGAGCAGACAACGAGAGAGTGAGAGAGGGTGAGCTCATACCTCATGCTTTCTCTACGTGCTCACTCAGGAGTGGTTTCCCCGGGCTCCTCTCGCTATCCTGAATAATGCAATTCCAATACTAACACAAATTCTTGACTTACGCCCAGTGTTTTTCCATCACCTTTTCTTTTGGGTGGCTGACCATCGCGAGGTTACTTGGCTGACTCTGTCCCCAACACCCTGGGTAAAAGATACAGCAGTCTGGGAATTAGTTGGTTTCTGTTTATTCCTCATGAAAGGGCGAGTGTTCCACCAGCACTGGGCTGCATGTTCTCCCTTTTGGATTGCTGTGAACCAATCAGAGCTATGGCGAGTCATCGCTCTCTGGTTGTAGCCTGGGGGAAGGAGGCTATATTTAGGGATATTCTACTTGTTTTCGACCTGTGTTTGGTCAAAATTTGTACCATTATCCACCCAAAAAGAATGAACTTGATGGGGTGTGGGTTTTATGTTTGGGTGCTGGGGTAGAGCTTTAAATCCTTTTTGTTTCAAATCATATCTAATTTTTGGTGTGGTCAAATACACCCTGCGTAAAGCTTGGTTGAGAGTGATACTGTCTATTTGTGTGAGTACCATGTATGTCAGCTCCTGACACTCCCTCAATACACTCCCTGTCCATGACATTATTACAGATTTGCACTGACAAATCCACCCAGGGAGGAGCAAGGTGGCGCTAATGTGAATTTCCTTTCTGTTCAGGCTTTAGAACGACGCTCACTTCTTATTTCTTAATGAAATATATGTAGACTACCATAGCTCGCTTAGTGTGATGGCAGTGAACTGCATTCAACAGGAGTGCAATGGGCTTTGAGCTCCTGTCTGGGCACTTCGACAAGTAGCTTGCCTGCAGTGGTAGCTGTAGCCCTGTGTGGGACAGCAGGGTGTTGGCCCAGGGTCCAGCTGTGATCACCAAGCTCTTTGCTCTGTACACTCTGCTGGCTGTCATCACGGTCACTATGGAGCCTGGCGTGATGTCAATCACCTTCTGTCCATCCTGGATCACGCCTCCCAGCTTCTGGAACTGTTCCTGGTAACAAAGAGATAGAACGTCCAATGTAGTGTTACACGAGGGGTGTTCATTCTAAAGTAAACCAAACAAACATGGGCGAAAAGGTGGAACTGAAAGGGTTTACTCCAGACATACAATGTACCTACTTAACTGAAGTGGAATTGCTTCAACTAAATACTGTAGACCCACTGCAACTGAAATCGCCCATTTGCAATCGCAGGCAGAACAAACTTTGAACTACTACTCCAGCAATGGGTTAGTTAAAGTTTAATAGGGAGTGGAAAGTGAATGCCTAGGCCGGTATTGGAGATCCAGCCAAGGGGCAGAGCAGCTGAAACCGGAAAAAAAGAAGTCATAATATCTACTAGACTAAAGGGCACGTTAGACCTGCGAGCCATTGTGAGATACAGCTTATTGGCTGGCATGTGAAACTTATTGCCCAAAATGGTTGAATGTTCTAGAAGTCTCAGAATGATGCAGTAAAAGACAAAGCAGAAGTAGCCTTTCTCCGCTAAAATAAAGGAGCAACAGGGTGGCCTAGTGATTAAGAGCATTGGGCCAGTAAAAAAAAGTTGCTGGCTCTAAACCCTGAGTTGACAAGGGACAGATCCCTGTCGTTCTGTCCCTGAGCAAGACAGTTAACCCTCCCAGGTCATTGTCGTAAATAATAATCTGCAAAAAAAAAAAAGTATTGCATTGTGCAGTGAAGCTGGGTCCAGCCAAGCTGGGTCTCCAGTCGATAACCTTATTCTGATGAAGGGGATCCAGTTTAGAGTTATTAAATTGAGTGATTTCTCAAAGACCTTAGCTTTGTTAGCACAGAATCACACTGTAAACTCCTACAGAGTGGAACCGCCCCCAGAAACATCAAATGAAATGATAACAATCCTGATCAATACAGGCAGACTGTTAGACAAAACGTTGATGGGGGTTTTTTGAAACTAGACATTCAGAAAATTCATGGTGGTAATTTTGGCAGCTTTAGAGTCATCTAATACAACCAATGACAAGTTGTAATGCATACTTTATGCTTCATCTGCAATCCACACAAAAGAGAGGAAACATTTGTTCAATCAATACTATACAAGACAGGATCCTTGTTCCGACGTAATTAATTAGTAACATAAACAAAGTGTTTGAGTTGGTGTTCTCTGCTTAACCTAACGGCAATGCTTTGTTTCTCCAAGTCTGGATTAACACAATGCTCTGCTATAAAATGTCCCTTTGTACAGTAGATTGTTATCATTGTTGAAATGTAAGACAACATTGCACTATTACTCTGTCTACCTAGACATATAAATGAGGCAGGCTATGGGAGCTGCAGTATATACTTAAGGCCTGAACATGTATTCATAACTGTATGGTACGGGGGCTCTTATAGCGGTTCACACATAAACCCCAATGAATACATTTTAAAACCTGTTTCAAAATAAACAGCCAGTGGTGCTGAGTGCCTCATGAAGGGCGATCTAAGTGTGTTGGTCTGTCTCTCTCAAGCCATATACAGTATTCCCAAATTGTGAACAGAAGCCATCAGGTATATCCTAATGAGTGTTCAATACGTGATGGTTAATTACAGAGATGTTGATAAGCCCTAATTAATAATCAATAGTCAGACACACATCGGGGTAATGTAAAGGATAACAGAACAGCACTAAAGGAAAAGAGAAGCTATTCATTCTGAGGTCATTATTGCACACGGAGGCAATGTGAGTTAATCTACACCGACATCTAGTACACATCAAGTCAAAATGGCGTCCATTAGGACGCCAACTGTACCAATAGACTCTTACCTGTACAGTTCTGAGTGTGCGGTCAGCGTACAACACCCCAGCGGTCATGTCCACCAGGGCTCCGTGTCCTTGGGACAGGTTAACATTTGGGATGTGTTGGCTGAACTCCTTCCTCTGCAGGGTCACTATGGGAAGCTTGTTCCTCTCGAGCGTGGACTTGATAGCAGGGTAGGCCACCCCCCGCTCTGGACCCATCACTAGAAGACCTGTACGTCTGGGAGAAGGAGGCATTAGATGTCTGGGCTCATTGTCTGGTTGATAAGCCCATCCACGGCCCCAATCTCCAGGTGCTCAGTGGAATTCATTATGCCATCCATCTTAATGGGAGCCCCTGGAACACTAGGGGTGTTGTTACAGTGGCTTCGGGACAGGTCTGTGGATGTCTCTGAGTGGTCCTGCCAGAGCCCAGACTTGAACGGTTCAAACATTTCTGGAGTGATCTGAAAATGGCTGTTTAGCAATGTTCCCCATCCAACCTGACAGAGCTTGAGAGATTCTGCAGGAAAAGAATGGGAAACTACCCAATTACAGGTGTGCCATTCTTGTAGAATCATACCCAAGAAGAATTAATGCCAAAGTACAGAGTAAAGGAGTCTGAATATTTATGTACATGTGATATTTCGGTTTAATATATATTATATATATATATATATATATATATATATATATACACACACTTAGCCATTCAAGTGAAAAGTGTGTGAAAGTGTGTCCAAAATTTGACTAGTGCTGTGTAAATTTATATATATTTGCAAAAATGTCTGCTTGGTCATTATGGGGTATTGTGCGTAGATTGATTAGGGAAATACATATATATATATCTTCTCTCAAATGCTGGTTGAGGGAATGTCAAGCGTGTGCAAAGCTGTCATCATGGCAAAGGGTGGCTACTTTGAAGAACCTAAAACATAAATGTATTTTGATTTGTTTAATACATTTTTGATAACAACATGATTACATATGTGTTTTCCATTTCATAGTTTTGATGTCTTCACTATTATTCTGCAATATGAGAAAGAGTGAAAATAATGAAATACCCTTAAATTAGTAGGTGTGTCCAAACTTTTGACTGGTACTGTATGTATGTATTCATAAACTACTGTTCAAAAATGTGGGGTCACATAGAAATGCCCTTGTTTTTGAAAGAAAAGCTCATTTTTGTCCATTAAAATAACATCAAATTGATCAGAAATACAGTGCATACATTGTTAATGTTGTAAACGACTATTGTAGCTGGAAACATCACATCATGTACTTTGGCTGCTGTTCAGTGGTGCGCAGTAATACACAAACTCTTTCTGTCATTCAGAAAACCCTTTCTGGAATCAGTTATATGTTCCCTCGTAACTATACACCTGGACATCAAATTTACATCAAACAATTATTATGCAGAATTACTGAGGAACCCTGTTGATGACAGTATATATTTTTTAATTTATGAATCATGTTTAATTTACTCTATGTTAGAAATAAATTATTTTGAAATTGCATACAATTTCTTGGTGCCCAGGAAAATGCCTCCCACCTTGTAACATAGTGAGACACAAAATCTTCCACAGTAATGGTCCACTTCTGAGATCTTCATACAAAAAAACTGTCTGACAGAAATATCCAAGAATATTACAGGATAAAGCGCAATGGGCAATTCTATTGTTACATGCTAAGTATATGGTATAACATCAAACAACAGTATCATAAATGTAACGAACCAGGTTTCATGTCACAACATTTATGTGTGTGTGTGCATGTTTTTGTGTGAGAGATTGTGTGGGAGTATGTGTTCAATAATCTGAGTCCAGGGCAACTAGATGTCTGGTGATTTCTGGTGATGTCTGGTGATAGGTTTCAACAGTCACATGGTCTGGTAGCAGTAGTTATATTGGTGGCCTGCTGGTTTCAGCTCTGATGTTCCAGTAAGGTCTGCCTGAGTGAACAGTCTATGGCTCAGGTGGCTAAGGTCCATAATGATCTGCCTGACCTTCCTTTGACACTGAGTGGTGTAAATACAGCTGTACTAAATAATGTTTTTATTGGTGCCAATAAACTAAACCAGACTAAGTTAAGGGTTCAGTGAACCTTTCTAAAATGATGGTTACCGTAATTACCCATTTATAAACCGCGTGTTATACACGGATTTTGAAAACATTTTCAACCACAGCGGTTAATACATGGGTGTGACTAATACACAAGTTTACATTTTTAAAATCGTTTCCACCGGTGAACATTTTCACAGATGATTGCCTGACGACATAGAGATCTCAGAAACTCATGCAGCAAATATGATACAATTGGCGTTACAGGGTTTTCAAAAACCTATTTTATTCTTCAACAAATTAATTTTGGTAGTGCCCTATGACAGATGTTCAATATTAATGTACAATGTATGTACGAGTCATAATTCTCCAGGCAAATGTGGTTTATAAACACGGGTTTGTGTACACACAAAGCTATAAAATTAATGGTGCGGTTTATACACGGTGCCGGTTATAAATGGGGAATTACAGTAACCATGCCTGAGACCTCAGGACTTATGCTAGCTTTGCGGGCTAATGGCCTTAAGCTCATCAGGTTCTGCATTGAAAGAACACAGCAAGACATTTCAATCAATCAACAGCTTGCCGCACATGAAGGTCTACTGTAAGTACGGTCCTCAATGGTCACCTACCGTGTAATGAAGGGCAATAGGATGAAGTAACCGAGTACACTGAGAATAATTTGTGGTAAAATGGCAGCGTGCGGTAAGTTACAGGGCCTCAGAGTGAAAGGTTATGAAACACAGGAGGCCTTGGTGCGGCAGTCTGGTTGACGGATGGCCCTCTGAGAACAGTGCCTTCAAACGGCCACTCCAGCATCTGTCAGTACATGTGACGCATGGACCAACACCACCTAACGGCCTTACACATATATCACAGAACGTTATGAGTGTGTCTTGGTCTTCACATTAGATGTGTGTGAGTCACATAGAGAGTCTGTGAGTGAGAG
>JACXGI010020394.1:0-11159 GCA_016801175.1 Esox masquinongy | reverse complement strand
TCTCTTCCTCCAGACTCTGGGACCTTGATTTCCAAAGGAAATGCAAAATTTACTTTCATCAGAGAACATAAGTCAGCAGCAGTCTAGTCCTTTTTGTCTTTAGCCCAGGCGAGACGCTTCTGACGCTGTGTCTTGTTCAAAAGTGGCTTGACACAAAGAATGCGACAGCTGAAACCCATGTCTTGCATACGTCTGTGCGTGGTGGTTCTTGAAGCACTGACTCCAGCTGCAGTCCACTCTTTGTGAATCTCCCACACATTTTTGAATGGGTTTTGTTTCACAATCCTTTCCAGGGTGCGGTTATCCCTATTGCTTGTACACTTTTTTCTACCACATCTTTTCCTTCCCTTCGCCTCTCTGTTAATGTGCTTGGACGCAGAGCTCTGTGAACAGCCAGCCTCTTTAGCCTCTTTGCCCTCCTTGTGCAAGGTGTCAATGGTCGTCTTTTGGACAGCTGTCAAGTCAGCAGTCTTCCCCATGATTGTGTAGCCTAAAGAACTAGACTGACAGACCATTTAAAGGCCTTTGCAGGTGTTTTGGGTTAATTAGCTGATTAGAGTGTGGCACCAGGTGTCTTCAATATTGAACCTTTTCACAATATTCTAAAGATACTGAATTTGGGGTTTTCATTGGTTGTCAGTTATAATCATCAAAATTAAAAGAAATAAACACTTTAAATATATCAGTCTGTGTGGAATGAATGTATATATTATACAAGTTTCACTTTTTGAGTGGAATTACTGAAATACATCAACTTTTTGATGATATTCTAATTTTATGACCAGCACCTGTAAATCCTTTTGTGAAAAGTTACACAATGATAGGGCAAAAAAGCTAAAAGGGCTCTGTTCTAGTATTGAGAATGTGTTGTAATATGCTAATAGTGTTACTTTAAAATTAAATATCTATGCACTTTCTATTGTAAATCGTAAGTTGCCTCCTCCAAAATAACATACAAATAGTCTTCATAAGATCCCCAAATAAGAGAGACATGCTGCTCAATTCTGACTACGCACCAGAGAAAAGGGAAACCTTCTTGGACAAGCTCTCAGAGTTAAATTACAATTATGGCAAATACGTGCACAGCAATGATTCACCTACAAATGTGACTCATTCACTCTCAGCCACACAGGACAAAGATTTAAGTTCACTGACCTAATTACCCGCATGTCCACCAATGTTGCTTACATGGTGAAAGGTCCTACTGGTCTATTCTACATTTGAAAAACCAGCAGAATCCTTAAGACCAGGAAGAGTACGCACTGACACCAGGTTGCTGTTCATTTTGCCCAAGCTGGACATACTATTAGCTTTCTGAGATACAGAGGGATGGATAGGATCAAGACATAACTGCAGGGAGAGGACATCCAAAGGAAAATACTCCAATGAGTATTTTAAGGGATCTTAAGGGATACATAAACTCAACACGCTGTCTCCTCTTAGCCTTAATGAGGAACTGGACATAAAAGCTTTTTCTATAGCCCTAATTAGCTGAACTACCGTTTTATACCCTGATTGAAAATGTTTTACAGTATATACAGTGCCTTGTAAAAGTATTTATATGCCTGACCAATTCATTCATACTGTATAACAGAATTAAAAATATAACATTATATCGGGGAGAGACAGGGAACAGCCACAAGTCCTGTGTTGTGGCCATGGAGGGCACAACTTAATGGCAGAGGGAAGAATTAAACAAAACTGAAATTATAAACCGCTGCGCTGGATCATGCGCTTTCTATCTTCCTCTCCTTCCCAGCCCCTATATCTTCCACAATGAAGCCTGATTTGGGGCAGGTGTGTTGAAATATGTTGCTTGCGTACGAATACAACCCCTGTGCTGTGGAAGCTCCCTGTTTACACAGATGAAAGACATTTCTCAAAATAGCACAGTTACCATACCATTGGCATTCACCATTGAAGTTGCTGTCACTTTGTCTAAATAAAAAACGTTCTGTTGAAGGATCATTGGTCAGACTATGAATGTGAATGAAAATGAAGACCAAAGAGCATTTTGCAGAATTCAGACAAAGGAATGCAAATGTACAGATTTGGAAAAGGGTACAACATAAGTCAATTGTTCATTCCCAATTAAGCACCCTTAAATAAATAATCAGGAAGTAGAAGCTGAGTCACAGCATCCAGGCATGGACAAGAAAAGGCAATTGCTCAAAACTCAGGGCTTGTGATAGAAGCAAATAACAGGCTAAGCAGAAGCCATAACATACCTACAATCACTTTGAAGTAGTTATAGAGTTCCGTGACTGGAAGTGAAGTAATGGTGCACCAGTCCACCATATCAAGATGCCCACATTACGCTTGCCTGTATGGGAGAGTGGCAAAACCATCTGAAAGCATGTCCACAGTTTGCCAGTAAGCTTGAGTGACCAACTGTGGTCAGAAGAGACCAATATTGAGGTTTTAGGCAAAAAGTATGGAAGTTGCAGTATCGTGCAATGCTGTCATCAAGGCAAAGGGAGGCTACTTTGAAGAATCTCAAATATAAATGCATTTTGAACACTTTTTTGCTTACTGTATGATTCCACGTGTTATTTCATAGTTTGAATGTCTTCACTATTATTCTACAAAAGAAAAGAAATAAAGAAATAGACTTGAATGAGTAGAGGTATCCAAACTTTTGATTGGTACTGTATGTATTTTCACATTCATTATGCATGATCATTTTGTCTCCATACCCCAGTTGATAGTTGTTTGAAAGCACTGTTGGGAAAATTGATTGATTTGTTTTATTACGACAATCATTAATTATACATAGAACACACAAACCCATTTAATACCTAACATAATTTAATGACTTTCTAAGGGAATAGAATACTGAACATAACACAGATACAGGTGATAATGAAGAAATTAAGTGGTGATTGTCTATTAACTCTGAGTCAGCAAACAAACAGATAATCCTACAGACACTCAATTTTGTATCTCGCGACCAGTCTGTTTACAAAAAACAAGAACAATTGTTACATCTCAATTGTACCACCAGAAGGGTTGTACCTACAGCGGGGACAATTGTACCTACAGCAGGGACAACCTATGGGTTATGAGTGGATGTAAGGAGAACAAAATAAACTTTTTTTTGTCAAGGACATTTTGACTTTGATGTGATTTGATTGTTGTGAAGCCTAACTGATCTTTTTTTTTTTTGAGGGGGGTGAGCTCATCTCAAAGCTGATTATTTTATTACTTTTTTAGAAAGGAATGCCAAACGCATCTTGAAGTCAATCAAGTGGGCGTACTCTTTTTAACCAGACGGCATGAAATACATGGCCTACATTTACTGTCACAGAGAGTTTATTTTTCCTGGTATTGGATGGTCGCTTCTCAGGTAGAGATTCAGCCACTTGCGAAATTGAAGAAAACAGAAACCAAATTAAAGACTTAAATATGTTTTTGTTATTATTGGTCTCATATTTGGGGAAGCCAAGTGACATTCTACTCTGTCCTGCTACAGGTAAAGATAATTCCTGATACAGATAAAAGATCGTTCTTCTTTACAAAACTGTTCGAGTTCTGTCAAGTTCTTTAGGGAGCATCAATGGGCAGTAATTTTCATGTCATACCAAACATTTTCAATTGGATTTTGGTCATTGCTCTGTCTGGGCCACTCAAGGACATTTCCCCTTTTTATTCCTTAGCTCCTTCATTACTTTAGCTTTGTAGCGTGCTTTGGATCATTGTCATGCTAAAAGGTCAACTACACTCCTGTTTCAACTTTCTTATAGAGGGCTGCAGGTTTTCCTCAAGGACTTCTCTGCTTATTGCTCCAATCATTTGTCCTAATATCCTGACAATCCCAGGCAATGAGAAATGTCCCCATAACATAATCCTTCACAATAGGCATGTTTATCTTTAGGTGATGTGGAATGTAGAGTGTTCATCAAACATAACAATTTGCATTTAAGCCAAAAAGTTCAATTTTAGCTTGACCAGACATCAAAACTTTTTGACATATGGCTACAGAATGTCCTGGTCACTTTTTTACGTACTTCAAACAGGATTCAAAGTAGGCTTGTCACCCTATTAAACAGGCAAAATGTTTGCAGTTGGCCATAAAGCCTGTAAACCTGTAAATCCTGTAGGATAAAACTATGCATCCAAAATGCATAGTTAATTAGCTCTTACATTCGACCTCTTACGTTCCCTTATCTGCTTCATTTAATTTCCAAAGCTTTATGGGCCATGACAAGAACATTTTCAAGTGTTGCCAAAATAATACAACAATACACATTAAAATAACAATAACCTCAATAACGATACTTATTGTAATAATAATTTAATGAATGATAATAAATAAAATATATCTTATCAATGTGATGGTGCGAGTGGAACGAGTGTATAAAGGTGAGGCAAAAAAGAAAGGAAAACAAAAACGAGGAATAACGATCAATAAGTCTTTTAGTTTTCTTGATATCAGGTAAAATGATATTATTTAGTCCAAGAGTGGGTCATAAAATTTTAAAATTGATTACATTTCAGAAGCCCATCTGTCAGACTTTTGGAACTGTCGGAGTGTATGCTTGTAATGTTTAGATAGCAAAAGACCATCTGTTGATCTGTACACAGGAAGTCACGTTTCTTCAAAGCGCGACAGTAAATAGCCAATGGGCTAATGTGTATTCAGTTTGGGATGTCTATAAAAGGTGAGGACAACCGGAAGTTTCTTTGAGATTGAGTGAGATGAGATTGAGGTTGTGTAAGGAAGACCGGCTCCGTAACCTCACGAACAAGGCTGATCTAATGCTGCAATAAATAATTGAATTACTCTCTCCCTTGACAACCGGGTATGTGATCATTATTTCAAAAACAATACGAAACAGCTGATTTCTAACAGCATGCTGCCGCGACCTGATGGACAAGTTTTAACAATTCTACTGAACTTCGGCTGGAGAGCTCAGGGGCTCGATTTGCAATCGCGAGGAAGAAGTTGTTTTTCGTGGTTGCTGAGAACAACTGAACAGTGACTCGTAAAACTACACCATATAACGAACTGACAAGATTGCAAAAGCATTAGTTAGTCGAACAAGCCGTATGACGACCCGACAAGGCCGTGATTTTTATCGCGCGGAATCTGTCCATGGGCATGGACAGTCCATCTCAATTTACTGGGATGTTGACCGGTGTGTTTCAGTGCTGAACTGTGGCCATAGTATGATGACACTGTATTTTCATTTTGAGGATTAAAGCGTGTTATTGTATTTTTCGGCAGTTATACATTGACTTGTACAAGTAAAATATAATGCCGTCCAGTTGTACAAATACAACAAGAGGACTGCAGCCTCTGACGTGCATGATGCGTTCATGTTTAAATATCATGGCACGAAAGGACACCATCAAGAACGAAAAGGATCATTCACAACGATGCCTGAAAAAGTTTTCAGACTAAACAAGATGGATTCTGAGGAAGTCGTGAATGGGTCCAGACGAAGTTGGAACAAAGGAAAGTTAAGATGGCCGAGAAAGGACAACAGTCGTAAGGCGGGAAAGGAGACAATCAAAATGGACAAAGATTCATTCTGTTTGACCACCTGGCCGACCGACAGTAGTCTCAAGATGGAGTCCTCTCTTATGGGATCCTGGAATCATGGACGTTACTAGGAACTGACATGAGTTTTCATAATTATTGATTCAGAGTTCTTAAATATTTATTTCCTAAAATGTATCATTCCTAACCATTAAATGAAGCTGGAACTCATCAAGGAAACCTGATCACCTTCCTCGGTAATAGCCAAGCTTACTTAATTGAATATTACATGGAGTTTGAAAAGCACTTTGACGGTATATAGCATGTTTTAATAGGCATTCGAAATAGCCTGTTTTGTTGTGCTTTGTCATGTTCACTATGTAATTTTGAATCAAACATATTTATTGCGTTGATGATAATGTTTAAAACCGTAAGGCCTCAAGGGGGGTCTCACGGCAATGTGGGTAGGCTTTAACAGGCCCACCGCATGGTAACCGTCTGTTGCGTGCTGAGCTGTTTGCTAGCACACGTGGGTACATCTGAAACCTAGTGATGAATTAGAAATTGGTACAATGATGATTTTCTAAGCTGGTAAAATAGTCTCATGGTTGTCTTACAAAAGGTTAAAATATTGTTTTCTCTCTCCTTATATATTGTATAAGTGGTAGAATGAAGAATCAACATGGTGATAGTCTTTAACGTTAAAGAGACACGCGGTGTCCCATGAGGACTGAATTTGAATCCAAAATAGTCATGGCCTATGAAGAGGGTAAAACACCCAAAGCGAGTTTGCGCTCCACAATAAATATAGATGTTGTCATTTAAGTGCTAAATTGAGTTTGGTTAAATAATATAGTTTCTCTTATTTGAATTTACCAATCATAACTGGGATTATACTTGTGTTTTTAAAACCAATGCCTGATACTCGTTAATGGAGTTTAAATTCTAAAATGGTAAATTGACTAATGAACAAATAGGGTATAGATGTAAGTGTTTAAGGCCTACATTGAATGTCCTTTGGATTACTTATTGTACCTTGATTTTAGTGATATCATACATCTGTTTTCGGTTTACATCGCCATTCTTAAGTTTTCTTATTTTCCACCCTAATGTTGAGTTGCTGTGTAGATAAAGAAGCACATTTTTACAAACCGCAACAATATTAGATGGGTTGGACACCAAATCTAAATCTTCAGTTAACGAAGGATATCGGCTAAATTGGAAAATCTAACATATCTTGCTATAGACAGTCTGAGGAACATGTCAGATTTTTAATGTGTGGGAATTTAAATTTCATATGGCCTTTTTAATGGCTCACCATAAATGGGTGAAGCTTAGGGCTTCAGGAAGGCGGGCAGACCCACTGGAATGTCCTCTACCAACCTTTCCCATTACATCAGAGTAACCTATTACTAAGAGTTACATTTGTGTTCAGACTGGTCTCATCTGTGGTAATTTCACCAACACAAACATATTCAGTTTTGGGATAATCAATAATAACGTTGAGTTAGAAAGCTAAAAATATTTTCCTCTCAATAGCTTTAATGCTGAAATGTATGGTTTTGAAACCAACTGAAGTGAGGGTAGAGACCTAAAGTCATCCCCCATTTTTGCTGATAGGAAAATCAATAGAACCACAGGCGTGGTCAAAAAAATGCATAAAAATATGATTTATGGCTTGGCTGACTACCACTATTTAAAGTAAAATAGAAATGAATCAAAGTTTGTGAATTCCCTAAAATTTAGGAGGTTAATCCAAGACACTGTTTGTATGCCATAAGGTAGTTTGGCCATTGTCCTGTAAAAATGCTAAATTTGTGTACTGTAACTATGCTAATACAATCGCCCTGGTGGTTGCAGTAGGTAAACCACTGCAAACATGGACTGGAGTTTTTCACACCTATAGTTTAGTTGCACAGGTTATCCCCTAAGGGGCCAAACAATTTAGTTAGGCATGTGCCAAGAAACTACAGGATATTATGCCAATTTGCAGACCTGTGTGATGGTACTGTGGTAAAGTCAAATTTGAGAGCTGTTTAGCTATGTTAGACAAATTTATTAACCCCTGGGGACTACGCTTTAAATTTTCACTACTTTAAGGGTTTCACTACTTTTATATTTGGGCTTATAAACAATATGTAATGTAAATGGATCATCATGTATTTGCCATCAAATGATTCTAAAGAACCTCAGCTAATATAAGCATGCATGTTAATGTTCTTATAAGGTAGTGTTTTAGGGAAAAATGCACAATAAAGTAAATAATTCCATAAGCGAAATCAGATTTTTTCTATAAATAATTGAATTCTGACCATAACACAACCATAAGGAGTGATACTCCCAATACAAATGTTCTGTGCAAACACAATGCACATTTGTGTAGGAAAAGGCATCACAATGAATGTGAACAGAACAATGAAATAATTTGCCTTTTGTCCAACACATTTTTGACACCATTTTTCATTGAAGTCAGACCACAGAACCATGTGGAACAGTTCTGCCATTCCAAAAACACTTTTCAAACCCTTTTTCTTACACAAATATGCATTGTATCACAATAAATGTGAACAGAACAATGAAATTGGTCACCTTTTGTGCAAGCAGTCCAATATGTTTATGACACCCAAAATTATTTCACTATTTATCATTGAAATCAGACCACAAACAGCCATGTGGAACAGTTCTCCCATTCCAAATACGCAAAGCAGACAATATCTATAATGATCACATTTGTATTACATTATTTCATGATAAATAGGTTATTTGATGTTACTTACCAGACTGTTCTTGCGTTAGCGTTGGCATTCATCCTTTGTTGTCCGGTAACTCAGCTATCCAGCGCTTGAAAACCGTAACGGACTATGGCTGCATTTAGTAAAAGTGTTTTTACGTTTTGCCATTTCATACTAATAATAATAATTATAAAACTGTTGAAAACACATATCCTTTCTTTGTCTGTTCGACACGCTAGCGTTCCGCAAGTACACAATGTTAAAATGTAAGCAAATGCTAAGTTAGCATGCTAGCTAAGCTAAGCTAACGCACTGCTTCCAGCTCCTCTAGTCATCACCTCCAGCACCTACAGAAAAACGAAACTTATTATGTCCCACCCCGCAACCTTTTGATTTGCTCGAATACATAACAGATACCGTCCCCTGATTGGGTAAAATAAACTATTTTGCCTAGCAACAGCCTTACATTGGATACTGTCACCCAACAGCCCATCCATTGGTCAGGTGCACAAGGATTTGGTAAAACTTTGGACAGGATGACGACAACCAGGAGATGTGCCACGTAAACACAAAGCGCATCTGCGTTTTCAGCGGAATCTCAGGAAAACAGCAAAGAAAACAGAATCTCACTATCACAAACCGTTTTGAAAATATGTAATACTATGTAATTGTTATGCAAATACTCCTCAGGCGTGGGCAGTAGCGCCTAGTCCGTCCTCAGGGGGTTAATAGGTTATATGGTTTATAATTCCTTCGCACAAGCGACCATGTTGCACATTGATGTCTTTGATGGTGTTAGTGAATGTTCATGTTTTTTACATTTTCACTTTGTTTTGCTGAATATAAAGGATGCAACCCCTTATCGAATGGATTATAGATCCATCCCTACTACCAATTCTCTATTTTTCATGTCCGTCCTGTAACAATGGCCTGTGCGGGTTCAGGATGGCGCCTCCTGTGGCCGTATTTGTCATTGTTCTGCATTCACTCATGGTGTCAATTTCCACTGACTTAATGAAGTGAAGGCAGGGGGCATGTATGATATGATAATTGATTATGATTGGAAAGAGTTGAGCTTAGGGCTCAAAGCAAATCAAATTGGTATTTATAAGGAGTTAAAAAATTGAGTTTTTCCTGTTTGCATAGTTATAACAGAGCATTGGCATCTGTTATGTTTTACATTTTCCATTTACAGGATTTTTTCATTTGGTTTATTTGGAAATTGTTTTGTTTGATGTAAGGTCTAACATTTTAATGGTTGAATTGAATAGATCTAACCATTTCTGATTTGGCTAAGCAAAGTCAAGTCTGACAATCTTATTCCACTGCTAGTTGCTATCGGGCATTAATATAGCACAAGGAATCAAACATCAACCAAGTCAGTTCTGGATGGAAAAGGAACTTTGACATAGACTTTTATGGAAAGTTGTCTTAATAGGGTGTAAGCTCTACACCGAACTATTGAGATCCACAAGTTTCCAGGACTGATCTATTGTCTTCATTTTTGGGAGTTGACGGAACAATACCCAGTGGATGAAAGTCTGATGGACTGTTGAACCACATTAATCATTGTTTTGCAGTTATACCTTCAACAGATCAAGACATCACAACCCCTTTTCTGATGATACATCACGTCACTGACTGGACACAGACAACTGAGAGTGTGAATACCAACAACATGTTCAAGAACGATTTTGGCAATAACACTGGTTGAATCTGTTTCAAATCTTCCTGACCACTCACATGGCGGAACGATGCCAATGTCAGATCACTTGGCTTCACACTCCATTTCTAGATGAATTATCGACAGCGAGATGAGAGGAGAATCCACCTGAGTCCTAAACGACTCCACATACTACAGGTCAGAGTACCACGGGACAGTTGACTGGAAAGGTCACATGATCCCATCACAGTGGAAGACACTGTTGTGGTGTTAATCTTGAATTAGTGAAGTGTTGGAAACTACACTGACTTGTTAGGACAACCAGGCAATTTGCTTGTTCCACATCACACTGACTGCAATAACTGATATTGGAACTTTACATCATTGATACAAGACAGAATACTGAAGACAAGAACTAAAGGACACTTGATTGGAAACTACCTTCATTCCTTACAATCTAAGACTTTCCTAAATTAACTGATATGGTGATTTCATATGTATGAAGGTTTGTTTCTCGCAAAACAGGTGGGAAACTCTGTGCAATGACAATCCCAATATTGGACTTCGGCGTATTTGTGATGATGCTTAATGATCTACATTTTGACGGCTATCATGGTTTGTTTAGACAGTGAATTGTTACTTATTAAAGGTAGAATCTTTCACAGGTACAACAGGATATGCACAAGTCTTTTGTATGATATTGTCGCATGGATCATGATACGGACAAGGGGGGTTTTGATTGTTCAATGGACTTGGGGGAATGTTTCATCATGATGTCCTGTTTTCATCTGTTTTTTTCCTGAACACCGTTAACACTGATAATAGCCTGTTGATGTCAATATGTTTCTCAACCCTTATAATCTGAGGTGGGGGAGGGATGGATGACTGTCATTCATTGAGTTATGTGTCAGAGTGGGGTGTGTCAATTGTCTTGTTTACATTCATTTTCATTTGAGGAACAATAAGACCTCATTGGTCAGATACTCCTTTTTGTTTTGTCATAGTCATTTGTAACATAAGAGTATGGGCCTTTTCTTTTCATTAGGAATTGAACTGTACTTGTAATGTTTTATCAAACATGTAATGTTTTTCTTTAAATGTTTGATAGGGGGGAGTGTCAGAGTGTATGCTTGTTATGTTTGAATAGCAAAAGACCATCAGTTGATCTGTACACAGGAAGTCACGTTCATTCAAAGCGTGACAGTAAATAGCCAATGGGCTAATGTGTATTCAGTTTGGGATGTCTATAAAGGTAAGGACAACCGGAAGTTTTTGAGATTGA
>JACXGI010020393.1:0-11158 GCA_016801175.1 Esox masquinongy | reverse complement strand
GCATAGAGGCTAAAGATCAAGGTGGTCTAGGAGATTCTAGCAAAGTCATAATCGAAGTAATTGATGTAAATGACAACGTGCCTACTGTCAGTGTGATGTCGTTTTCTAGTCCTGTGTCTGAGGACTCGCCGCCTGGTACTACTATAGCCATTCTAAATGCTAAAGATGTAGATGCAGCAGAAAACGGTCAGGTTAGCTGCTCAATTGACCAGAATATTCCATTCACGATAAAGTCATCTTTGATAAATTATTATTCACTAGTAACTGACGGTAAACTGGACCGTGAGTTCATATCAGAATATAACATCACAATTACAGCCACCGACTCTGGATCCCCTCCACTCTCTAGCAAGAGAACATTACACTTGAAAGTGTCAGACGTGAATGACAACAGGCCTGTTTTTGCAGAGCAGGTGTATACAGCGCACGTTCCAGAGAATAACTCCCCCGGCACGTCTATATTTACGGTTTGTGCTCGAGACACTGATTCGAATCAGAACGCCCGCATCTCATACCTACTGGAGGACACGATAGTGGCTGGGTCACCTGTGTCCACCTATATATCAGTCAACACTGAGACCGGTGTGATTTACGCGGTGCGCTCTTTCGACTATGAACAAATAAAACATATCCAGGTTTCCGTCAAAGCTCAAGACGGAGGTTCTCCTCCACTCAGCTCAATTGTCACATTAAACATTCTCATTGACGACCAGAATGACAACGCTCCTCAGGTTCTCTACCCAGTACAGACTGGTGGTTCTCTGGTGGCTGAAATGGTGCCTCGTTCAGCAGATGTGGGCTATCTTGTCACTAAAGTGGTGGCTGTAGATGTGGACTCCGGACAGAATGCCTGGCTCTCATATAAACTGCAGAAAGCGACAGACAGGGCGCTGTTTGAAGTGGGCTTACAGAATGGAGAAATAAGAACTATACGTCAAGTCACTGATAAAGATGCTGCGAAACAAAAGCTCACTGTTGTAGTGGAGGACAACGGGCAGCCCTCTCGATCAGCTACAGTCAATGTGAACGTCGTGGTAGCGGACAGCTTCCCTGAAGTCCTCTCAGAATACCCTGATTTTACACACGACAAGGATTACAATGACAACCTGACTTTTTATCTGGTGTTGGCCTTGGCTGTCGTGTCTTTTCTCTTCATCTCGTGTGTGGTAGTTATTATATCAGTTAAGCTCTACAGGTGGAGACAATTTCGGAGCTTTCACCACTCTAATCTCCCAGTTATTCCATATTATCCACCCCGGTATGCTGACGCCGGAGGAACAGGGACTCTCCAACACGTTTACAACTATGAGGTGTGCATGACGACTGATTCGAGGAAGAGTGACTGTACATTTGCCAGACCTTTTAGTCAGAACCTTTTAATTATGGACCCCACCTCCTCGTCGGATACTTTGCATCACAAACAGACTGAAACAATCTCAATGGATACGTCAGATTCCACGCTGGAGGTAAGTTAATTTGATTAAGATCCCGTAGGTGTTCAATTTGTTTAAGATCTGGAGACTACGATGGCTGGAGGATATGATTCACATCATTTTTATACTCATCAAACCATTCAGTGCCATCCATGCCCCAATAATGCACCCCCTTAACTTCGTTCCTTTCATCTTGCCATCTTGATCCAAAATCGGGGTCACCTGGGCCTGCTTAGCATTTTCATGTCATGCCATACCAGAGCATGATAAGATGTTAATTGTGTCATGCTATACACCTGTATGGAAATGACTGCATTTGTAATGTTCCTCCACTCATTTATTCATGGTTTTCACTTTATTTGTCACCCATCTGTATGTTATGTGGCTGTGGACAGTCTTTTCTACAGAACATACTCTACTCCCAATATAAAACCAGTATGCCCAGTACATCGATGTTGCGTGGATTTTTTTGTATATTTTTTTAACTGCACAGTGAATTGGTGAAAGACAGAGGAGACCCGAGGCACAGTGTCGATCTGTATATCTACATATTTGTATGCCTAACCGTTGAATTGCACTAAGTCTGAGTTGCATTATGTAGGCTATATTCAATTCTTAAGCCCCTTGGACAGACAGCTTTTCCTTTTAGCTTTGGTTCGTCTGCTGCTGGTATAAATGTTATACCAGGAGCTGGTTTTGTTAGCACATTGAAATAATAAATTTCATAGAATCAATATCAATAATATATCAATATTCATAGAATAATGCGGACTGGTTAGGTGAATATTGAATACAATACTTTCTACAGCTTTCAATGCGTGTTCTGTTTTATGGTTCATTCTGTGTGTGGTCTCCGAGTGCCGCTGTTTGTCAGTAGAAAAAAAATATTTTGGATCTATAGTGGTCCCTCCCATATAGCCCTACTGTGTTGGACGGACGGAAATAACACGTACGGGTGTTAATAGCTGACGCCTAGAATATTTAGGATAGCCTGCTTCGGCGTATTTTTGGTACTTTTTCTGCTATTTGTAATCGGCCTTTTTGATTTATTGAGATAACTCTGAGTTGTAAAGGATGGATGAAGAATTTCTCCCATTTAACATCACAAGATGGCCACTGTTTTTGCGTCTGCGTTGGCAAGCCTGGATGTGTTTCATTGCTTGTCTAATCCAGACGATTTCTGGAGAAATTCGATATACTATTCCGGAGGAATTGAAGAAAGGTTCTTTTGTTGGGAATATTGCGCAGGATTTAGGGTTAGACGTGGAAAGATTACTAGCAGGTAGGGCTCGTATTGTAACCGGAGACAGCATTCAATATACGGAGCTAAAGACAGACAAAGGGATGTTGGTTGTTAGCGAGAGGATTGACCGGGAGGAGCTCTGTGGAGAAATTACTCCATGTAGCTTTACTTTTGACATTATTTTAGAAAACCCGATTGAACTGCACCGTGTCACGGTGGAGATTGTGGATGTCAATGATCATACGCCGATATTTCAAAAAGAGGAAATCAAACTGGAAATCAGCGAGTCTGCTACAACGGGAGCGCGCTTTGTTTTAGGGAGCGCGGAAGACCCCGATGTTGGAATACACGCTCTTCAAAATTATATATTAACTCCTAATGATCATTTCGTCCTGAAACAACACACTCGTCCAGATGGGGTAAAATACGCAGAAATGGTTATTCAAAAGCCGTTAGACCGAGAGCAGAATCCCCGAATCTCTCTTATCTTAACTGCAGTCGACGGTGGAAATCCACAGAGATCCGGTTCTGTTATTATTGAGGTTAATGTTTTAGATGCAAATGACAATGCGCCTGTGTTTAATCAGTCGGTTTACACCGCAACCGTGAATGAAAATGCGCCAAAAGGTACCTACATCACTACCGTTAATGCAAGTGACGCAGATAGTGGGTCAAATGGAATGATAACGTATTCCTTTTCCAATTTGAAAGGTAAGGTGGCAGATATGTTTGGTCTGGATGAAAACACGGGAACCATATCACTTGTCGGGCAGCTAGATCACGAAAAAACAAAACGGTATGAAATTGGTGTTGAGGCTAAAGACCACGGTGGTCTAGCGGATTCAAGCAAAGTTATTGTAGAAGTTCTTGATATTAATGATAATGCGCCTGTCATAAATGTTATGTCTTTCTCAAATCCACTGTCGGAAGACGCACGGGTCGGTACTACAATTGCTGTCATCAATGTCAAGGACATAGATTCAGAGATGAACGGTCAGGTGACATGCAACATCAATCACAACCGTCAGTTTAAGATCATGTCTTCGCTCACTAATTACTACACCTTAGTAACAGATTCTGCTTTTGACAGAGAAACAGTATCTGAATATAATATCACAATAACAGCGATTGATTCTGGCACACCTTCACTCTCAAGTAGCAATACATTAGCTGTAAAGATTTCTGATGTTAATGATAACGCGCCGGTGTTTGGTCAGATTGAATACTCCACACAAGTAGTGGAAAATAACTCTCCCGGTATATCCATATTTACAGTAAACGCTACAGACTGTGACTGGAATCACAATGCGCGGGTATCTTATATTTTGGAGGCGACCAATGTAGCAGGTTCCCCTGTGTCATCCTACATTTCTGTTAATACGGAGACCGGTATAGTGTATGCTTTAAGGTCCTTTGATTATGAACAAATCAAAGCCTTTAGAGGTAATATCAGAGCGCGAGATGGAGGCTCTCCGCCCCTGAGCACAAACGTGACTTTAACTGTTTATATTAAAGATCAAAACGACAACGCTCCTCAAGTTCTATACCCAGTACAGAGCAGTAGCTCTCTGGTAGCTGAAATGGTGCCTCGTTCAGCAGATGTGGGCTATCTTGTCACTAAAGTGGTGGCTGTAGATGTGGACTCCGGACAGAATGCCTGGCTCTCATATAAGCTACAGAAAGCAACAGACAGGGCGCTGTTTGAAGTGGGCTTACAGAATGGAGAAATAAGAACTATACGTCAAGTCACTGATAAAGATGCTGCGAAACAAAAGCTCACTGTTGTAGTGGAGGACAACGGGCAGCCCTCTCGATCAGCTACAGTCAATGTGAACGTAGTGGTGGCGGACAGCTTCCCTGAAGTCCTCTCAGAATACACTGACTTTACACACGACAAGGATTACAATGATAACCTGACTTTTTATCTGGTGTTGGCCTTGGCAGTCGTTTCTTTCCTGTTCATCTCGTGTGTGGTAGTTATTATATCAGTTAAGATCTACAGATGGAGACGATTTCGCAACTTCCACGCCTCCAATCTCCCAGTTATTCCATATTATCCATCCCGGTACGCAGACGCCGGAGGAACAGGGACTCTCCAACACGTGTACAACTATGAGGTGTGCATGACGACTGACTCGAGGAAGAGTGATATGACATATATCAGACCCATTAGTCAAAGTCAGCTGAGCATAGACGCCAGTGGCAGAGACACACTCCCTCATGTGTACACAGAGAGAACATCACTGGCCGATTCACCCAAAGAGGTAAGGGCTTATTGAGCTCTGACTCTCAGCACAAATATGCCATGTGTAATAATTATAATGTCTCTTACTAATTTTCATTCGAATGTCAAATATGTATAATTAATGATTGTGTTTGTTCTTATGCTTGAGGAAATCAAACTGGGAACCAACTCCTGTATTAAGGATGTTCGGCGCACGGTGACGCTGTTGATCAGTGTAACAATGTTTTGTGGCTGTAGATTCAGGGCGCCCTTCCATATCCATGTGGATGAGACGCAAACCTATAGTGCAGGATGCCATAGATTAAGACACCAGAAAGCTACAGTCCGTGATATTGTTTGTAAAACAAATCGATGTCAGTATAGGACAGCTGGGTTCGCTGATTGTGTTATTTTTTGGAGGAAGACTTCGTGTTTGTCAATTTCAGTAATGTGGACTCATACGGCAAGGACAATGGAATGGCGTATTAAGCTTCTCATGCTGTTTCTCTCTAGTGGGATCGTTGTCAGCCATGTTCGATATTCAGTGCCAGAGGAGATGACAAAGGGCTCGTTCGTTGGAAATATTGTTCAGGATTTAGGGATGGATATTAAACGACTTGTAAACGGAAAAGCTCGAATCTTTGAAGGAGAAAACAGTGAGTATTTGGAACTGATTCGGGATCGAGGAGTGCTTGTAGTCAAAAAGAGAATAGATAGGGAAGCACTCTGCGGACAGACAACGCCTTGCTCAATACACTTTGAGATTGTACTTGATAACCCTATTGAATTCCATCGTGTAACCGTTGAGATTTTAGATATAAACGATAACCCACCCGTCTTCCCTAAACACGACTTAGTGTTAGAGATCAGTGAGTCTGCGCTACCCGGAGCCATGTTTGTATTACTTAGTGCGGTGGATACTGATGTGGGTATTAATACGTTGCAGAGCTACTCTCTAAAACCCGCGGATCATTTCACGATAAAAGTCGATTCTCAGCCTGATGGTACTAAAAGTGTAGCGATGGTCCTTCAGAAACAACTAGATCGGGAACATTCAGAGCAAATGTCCTTAACGTTAACGGCTGTAGATGGTGGAAATCCTCAGTTGTCTGGTAAGACAAAGATATTGGTACATATACTTGACATTAATGACAATCCTCCGGTCTTTACTCAGCCAATCTACAAAACGTCTATAGCTGAAAATGCGAAGAATGGCTCGTTGCTTGCAGTTGTAAGTGCCAGCGATGCTGACAAAGGATCGAATGCTCAAGTGTTATATTCAATTACTCATAATAATGACGGCATGGAGAAGATATTTAAGGTTAATAAATTAACCGGAGAAATTACACTAACTGGCCAATTAGACTATGAGAGGCTGAAACATTATCAGCTGAATGTCCAGGTTAGTGACGGGGGTGGACTTATTAACAACGCACATTTAATTATTGATGTTATAGATGTGAATGATAACACTCCAGCGATAGCTTTGATGTCATCTTCTGACTCCGTGGCAGAAAATGCAATTCCGGGAACAATTATAGCTGTATTAAAAGTGCACGATTCAGACTCGGGGAATAACGGCAGAGTGGTTTGTTCCATCAATGATGACGTCCCATTTAAAATAACATCGTCATCAAATAATTTCTATAGCTTGCAGACGGATGCTTTGTTAGATCGTGAAAAAAATCCAGAATATAATATAACTATCACTGCCACTGATCAGGGTACAGCTCCTCTATCTAAAAATGTAACTTTCATGCTAAAAGTGACAGATGTGAATGACAACATGCCCATCTTTGAGCAGACCGCATATGAGGCTTTCCTTACTGAAAATAATTCACCCGGGCTCTCCATTTTGTCTTTACGGGCAAGAGACGCTGACTGGAAACAGAATGCCCGTGTATCTTATGTTTTAGAAGAATCGTCGGTTAATGGGTTTTCTGTGTCTTTATATGTGTCCGTTAACTCTGAATATGGAGTGATCCAAGCTGTGCGCTCGTTCGACTATGAGCAGATCAAGGATTTCCAGTTCTGCGTAAAAGCGCAAGACGGCGGCACCCCTTCTCTGAGCAGTAATGTTACTGTGAAAATAATCATCCAAGATCAGAATGATAACGCTCCTCAGATTCTCTACCCAGTACAGACCAGTAGCTCTCTGGTGGCTGAAATGGTGCCTCGTTCAGCAGATGTGGGCTATCTTGTCACTAAAGTGGTGGCTGTTGATGTGGACTCTGGACAGAATGCCTGGCTCTCATATAAAATACAGAAAGCGACAGACAGGGCGCTGTTTGAAGTGGGCTTACAGAATGGAGAAATAAGAACTGTACGTCAGGTCACTGATAAAGATGCTGTAAAACAAAAGCTCACTGTTGTAGTGGAGGACAACGGGCAGCCCTCTCGATCCGCTACAGTCAGTGTGAACGTCGTGGTAGCGGACAGCTTCCCTGAAGTCCTCTCAGAATACACTGACTTTACACACGACAAGGATTACAATGACAACCTAACTTTGTATCTGGTGTTGGCATTGGCTGTCGTGTCTTTTCTTTTCATCTCTTGTGTGGTAGTTATTATATCAGTTAAGATCTACAGATGGAGACGATTTCGCAACTTCCACGCCTCCAATCTCCCAGTTATTCCATATTATCCACCCCGGTATGCAGACGCCGGAGGGACAGGGACTCTCCAACACGTGTACAACTATGAGGTGTGCATGACGACTGATTCGAGGAAGAGTGACTGTACATTTTCCAGGCCTTTCGGTCAGAATGTTTTAATAATGGACGCGAGCTCCACTGAGACTTTGCAGCGTGCACAAAGACAGAAAGACTTCCTAGATGAATCAGATTCTCCTGAAGAGGTGAGATAATACCAAACCTTTATGATTCTTGATAATTCTATATATTAAATTGTATTATTTGAATTAATCTAAAGACTTTGACGTCTCACTCGTTAACATTTTTTTGCGTGTAATTCTAGCTGAGTTTCGGGCTAACTTCTAAAGATTTCCCAATAGCGCTCCATGTCTTTTTCATTTCAGCACCACCACTGCTGGACAGCCATGCCAAACAGTCCCGCAGCCTCTTTCTAATGCGCTTTCATAGGGAATGCACTGCAAAACGTATTTTGTATTATGACCGAACGGTTGCACATGGGTAATTTAGTTATACTTTATATCTATCTATTATTAATATGAATATTATTATTGAAGTGCCTTCCCAGTGCATAGGCTACACATTTTTGTGAAATACGGCACGAGTAAAATATTTTTCCTTCCAGGTTTATGTATAAATGTCAATTATTAATGTGAGCAGACCCTTAATTTGACAGGTTTTCCTTCTTTAGACTGGTGATTGTAAATTTTCTAACGGTCTGTGTTTGAGATGGAAGTTTGTTTATTTCAAATGTTTACTCCAAGCTTTGGCATCAGATTTTGGTACAGAACAAGAAAAAATACATTATTTTGGTTTTAGTTAATCAAATATTATTACTGGGCAGTTACTTAAACGTTTTACTCATTTTGAGTCAGTAGTACAATTCTCTCTGTTATAATTGGGACAGTAGGCATTATTTTCTTTTTCCTTCGGCTATGCTCGAGGTTTGGATTTGAAATCGAACAATACTATGTGGTTCCCCTATATACTCTCACCTTTCATTTTGGGGAATTTGCGTACTATTGGCATCAACCTTTAGAAAAGAAAACACGTTATACATTTAAATGGTTTTATAATGTGATTTTCCACTCATGTGCTTTGACTCGTGGGGGCGATGTTGATCGGTGGGTTGATGGCGTGTTGAGGCACAAGGACCTCCCTTTTTCTCTTCAATTGAAATAAAGATGTTCAGTCGGCTCATTACGAAAAGCCTGGTGTTGACACCACACGGCATAGTCGGTCGCAACGGTCTATTCACGATTTGGGATTATCTGCAATTTTCAGCGAGCTTTAAGTCTAAGGTTGGATACAATTTAAAACATGAGAATGTCGGTGGTTAACAAGAAAAAGGAAATGTGGTTTTTGATCATAAGTTTCTGCTTTACTGGGATCGTTTTCGGCCATGTTCGATATTCTGTACCAGAAGAGATGACAAAGGGCTCGTTCATTGGGAATATTGCTCAGGATTTAGAGCTGGATATTAAACGGCTTGTAAACGGAAAAGCTAGAATATTTGCTGGAGATAATAGTGAGTATGTTGAATTAATTCGAGATAGTGGTATATTGGTTGTTAAAGAACGAATAGACGAGAGGGCCTATGTGGACAGATGAGCCCATGTTCAATACATTTTCAGATCGTCCTTGATAATCCAATTGAGTTTTACAGAGTAACTGCTGAAATACTGGATATCAATGACAACTATCCAGTATTTTCAGAACGAGAAATGAAACTGGAGATAAGTGAGTCTGCTCTGCCGGGAGCCAGGTTTGTGCTTCAGAGTGCTGTGGATCTTGATGTGGGTGTTAATACGCTGCAAAGCTATACGCTGAAACCCAAAGATTATTTCACACTAAAAGTGGACTCTCTGACTGACGGTACTAAACATGTGTCTATGGTGCTTCAAAACCAATTAGACAGAGAGATGTCTGAACATATGTCCCTAATTCTTACTGCCGTAGACGGCGGAGATCCGATATTGTCTAGCACTGCTAATATAATGATACATGTGCTTGATAGTAATGACAATTCGCCAGTTTTTAAAGAGCAGATATATATAGCTTCCATTTCGGAAAATGCGATAAATGGCACACTGATTGCAAGTGTAAATGCATCTGACGCGGATAAAGGATCGTATGCCCATATAACATATGCATTTACGGATTTGGTATTAGGGACATTTTCTCAATAGATTCATCAACCGGTGAAATACGTCTAATTGGTCATTTGAACTACGAGGAAATCAAGCATTATCAACTAAATGTGCAGGCACATGACGGAGGGGGTCTGACAGATAGTGCTAAAGTTAGTATTGACGTTATAGATGTAAATGACAACATTCCCACGATTGCTGTCATGTCATCCTCAGACTCAGTCTCAGAAGACGCTCCGCCAGGCACAGTGGTAGCTGTACTTAATGTTCAGGATTTAGATTCCGGGCCAAATGGCAAAGTACACTGTTTTATCAATGAAAACATACCTTTTAAAATAACAACATCATCAAATGTGTTTTATAGCCTAGAGACGGATGCTGTGTTGGATCGGGAAACTAAGTCAGAACATAATATCACTGTTACTGCCACTGATCAGGGCACGCCTCCTCTGTCTAGTAATCGGACATTATCCATCAAAGTATCAGACGTGAACGACAACGCTCCTCTTTTCGATCAAAGCGCATACGAGGGTTACCTTACTGAAAATAACCCGCCTGGGATCTCCATTTTGTCTTTACGGGCAAGAGACGCAGACAGGAAACAGAATGCCCGAGTTTCTTATGTTATAGAAGAATCATCGGTAAATGGGTTGTCTGTGTCTTTATATGTATCCGTTAACTCTAAAAGTGGAATCATCCATGCTGTGCGCTCGGTCGACTATGAGCAGAACAAAGATATAAAGTTCCGCGTATAAGCGCAAGATGGAGGCTCCCCTTCTCAAAGTAGTAATGTTACTGTGAAGATAATCGTCAAAGACCAGAACGACAACGCTCCTCAGGTTCTCTACCCAGGACAGACTGGTGGTACTCTGGTAGCTGAAATGGTGCCTCGTTCAGCAGATGTGGGCTATCTTGTCACTAAAGTGGTGGCTGTTGATGTGGACTCTGGACAGAATGCCTGGCTCTCATATAAACTGCAGAAAGCGACAGACAGGGCGCTGTTTGAAGTGGGCTTACAGAATGGAGAAATAAGAGCTATACGTCAAGTCACTGATAAAGATGCTGTGAAACAAAAGCTCACTGTTGTAGTGGAGGACAACGGGCAGCCCTCTCGATCAGCAACCGTCAATGTGAACGTCGTGGTAGCGGACAGTTTCCATGAAGTCCTCTCAGAATACCCTGACTTTGCGCAAGATAAGGATTACAACGATAAATTGACTTTTTATTTAATTCTGGCACTTGCTGTTGTTTCGCTGCTTTTTTATTTTTTCAATTATTGCAATAATTTCAGTTAAAATCTACCGTTGGAAACAGAATAAGTTATTCTATCAGTCTGCAGCAAATCTCCCCGTTATTCCATATTACCCTCCAGTCTACCCAGACGGAACTCTGGGAACCCTACAGCGTGTGTACAACTATGAGGTGTGTGGAACCACTGACTCTAGGATGAGTGATGT
>JACXGI010020392.1:0-11162 GCA_016801175.1 Esox masquinongy | reverse complement strand
CAGTCCACTCTTTGTGAATCTCCCCCACATTTTTGAATGGGTTTTGTTTCACAATCCTCTCCAGGGTGCGGTTATCCCTATTGCTTGTACACTTTTTTCTACCACATCTTTTCCTTCCCTTCGCCTCTCTATTAATGTGCTTGGACACAGAGCTCTGTGAACAGCCAGCCTCTTTAGCAATGACCTTTTGTGTCTTGCCGTCCTTGTGCAAGGTGTCAATGGTCGTCTTTTGGACAGCTGTCAAGTCAGCAGTCTTCCCCATGATTGTGTAGCCTACAGAACTAGACTGAGAGACCATTTAAAGGCCTTTGCAGGTGTTTTGAGTTAATTAGCTGATTAGAGTGTGGCACCAGGTGTCTAAAATATTGAACCTTTTCACAATATTCTAATTTTCTGAGATACTGAATTTGGGGTTTTCATTAGTTGTCAGTTATAATCATCAAAATTAAAAGGAATAAACATTAGAAATATATCAGTCTGTGTGGAATGAATGTATACATTATACAGGTTTCACTTTTTGAATGGAATTACTGAAATAAATCAACTTTTTGATGATATTCTAATTATATGACCAGCACCTGTATATAGGTTTGGGTAGGTTACTTTTTAAATGTAATTCGTTACAGTTACAAGTTACCTGTCCACATTTGTAATCAGTAACGTAACTTTTAGATTACTCAAAATCAGTAACGTAATCTGATTACTTTGAATTACTTTTAGATTACTTTCATATTAAGAGGCATTAGAAAACAAATATGAATAGCCTATAACCAGTTGAACACCCTTTGAGGGATCAGTCAGTGTTAGAGTTTACATAGCTGGCCAAAAACGGAATTTGCAATTTAACATGGGTTTTGTACAGCGCCTTTGGAAAGGGTTTCTAAACCATTGCTTTCTACTTAAATATGATTGGGCTACACCTCTACATTACACGCTAAAGGTCTGTCAGATATTCAGTCGTTCCAATTAATCCAATAACCCTTGATCTTCCAGAATCTGGCTGTTTATCTGAACATAACCCAAAATAGAAGGATGTGTTAACCTTTTCTGTTATTTGTTTTATTCATGTTTCTAATTGCTTCAAAACATTGTTGAAAAATAAATGGCAATTTCTCAAAAGGGGTACTGACATTGTTGTATATAAAAATCAAGATATCCGCAGCTTTTCGCGCGTACATTAATACAGTAGTGTGATGTTTTGCTCCACAACCACCAACATTGTCAAAACGTTGCAGAAACCCCAGGCACACGAACGCACGTTTGCAGTCGTAAACACCCGCACACAATTATGTTTTACCCGCGCGAACGTAACGTGATTGTTAGGGCCTCCAGCAATTGATTTTCAAATCGCAAATAATAACAATAAATTGTGATTATACACCTGCACTCTTAGTTTAAAGTCAATGTCGTCAGCAGCCAATGATAACCAATGGATGCAATATTCTGAGATACAAAGCAAGCAGAATCACATGGCCTATCTGTAAGGACGGAGTTGAGGTGGTTGCGTCAAATCCTTATCATCATCCTTCGGCAGAGTGCTTCCCAACACACCTTTTCTCCTTAAATATCGTGATTAATTCCATATAATGCTTTATCTTGAAGGTAGCCCATGTTACAGCTATCTAACAAATAGTTGCCTAATCTTCAAAAACATTTCCTGTCTGAGTTTTTCAGTTCAACTCTTCTCGGCTGTGTTGTTCGGTGCATTTGACAAATAAACCTTGAAACTTCAACTATATAATATATAACACTTCAACTAATATATAACGCGATCGAGGTAGGCCTTTCGCTTGAAAGATGCGTCGAGTAGACAACTAAATCACCTTTAAATGAGTCGGCTAATATAGATACACACTGTTTTTACCAATTATACTAGCGCTTCATCAGTCACTAAACTGATTATGCGCGTCCACGTTTTCTCGCATGATGATCACATCAATTGTTATTTTGGTTCAAATAACGATGTTTTTAAAACATTAAATATAAAAAAAACAAGCATGCAGCCTGTCAATTATTTCGCGCACCTATTCTTTTTAAATTGAAGTAATCCAAAAGTAATCATAATTTTTTTCAAAAGTATCTGTAATCCAATTACAATATTTTAGTTGGTAACGTAACGGATTACAGTTACTGTTTTTTTGTCATCCGTTTCATGTAACGGATTACTTGTAATATATATATATATATATATATTAGTTGTCGACCTATGACCTAAACCTAAACACATGGTAGGAAGACCATGCAGTGTATCTACCCATTATGAGGTTACAGATGGCTTGGGCTCCGCTGCTGCTCTCTGGTAGAAACCGCACAGCCCAGATTATATTATCACTGTTATTTATCCAGTCATACATATAACATCATCCTGCTAGAACAGGCTGTCATTACACACAGCCTATCCTTTACGGTTTGTGCGTGTGTGTGTGTGGGGGGGGCTTTCCTCAATCTGTCACTCTCCTTCCATCTCTCTCCCTCCGTAGGTCTCCCATGTTTCTCTGTGTAAATTATGTGGCGATGAGGATAAAGCAACTAAGCCCTATAATCTGGACCGATACGACCCGACCACTGATCCCATGGCACTATTACTTACTCCTGAACGCAGCACAGACACAGATACATCTACGCAAGGACATACACACAGACACGGAAACACACATCAAGACAAAACTCCTAAACCCAGCCCACACGCGGACACACAAAACCACACACACACATACACACACACACACACACACACACAGCTGGGAGTATGAGAACGTTTATCTTGGGATGGTAAATATAGAAATTAGAACACAGCTGTTTACACATATAGTGCGGAGACATGCAGAAGCCCAGCCCCGTCTCTCTGTGACAAGAGAGATTACTACCCAAAACTGAAGAAAAGCTCTAACCATGTACGGACTTAGTGAGCGTTGCTGTTGAGGCCACTATAGGCATACTTGGCTATTCAGAGCATTCAGGATCAGTTTGAGAGTATATATTCTAATATTAACCCTAACACACAAATTTACAAGAAAACAGAACTGCACTTCCAAATCACCTGCCATCATGACCATTTTAGAGATTCAAATTACACAGACAAACAAATTCAATCTTGAAAAACTCCCACATCTATTAGGAAACACTGCAGGAGCACAGATTTCTTATCTGTTGGCATACAAAAATGGAAACCAGTGTAGCACAAACACCAGTGTAAATACCACCTACAGTACAATATCAACTTTCCATGTTATACTCCAATCTAAGGCATGTTATTTGTATAGCCAATAATAGAAATTTGACAATTCTCTAACCTTTAGGAATTCTTATGAGTGTAATGCTAATAATTATTTTTTATTTTATTTAACCGGACATGCTTTGAGATTGTTAGTTTGTTTACCATGGCGATTTTTTAAAACGGAATGGGTTTGAGTTAGGCCAAGATGAAGAGTCAACATGAACATAGAGAATATGGAGAAGAGAGGAATGAGTATGGAGGAGCAGCAGTTTGAAGAGGTCTATGCAAAAGTGGAATGAAATGGAAGGAGATAGTGGTTGGAGGAGTTAAAGGAGAAGGTGTCGATAGAGAGGAGGTGGAGGAGTCAAGGAGTCTGCATGGAAAATATGCAGGAGTCAGTTGAGGAGTCTTCAGAGTGGAGGTAGAGGAGTCAAAGGAGAAGGAAACAGAAAAATAGAATGTCATCATCTGCATGGATTAACAGAAAGTAGAAAATGGACTGACAGATTGGTTAATTATCAACTGTTTTGGTAATGGCAACCCCTCACTATTCATTCATTAATAGGGTGTGTTGGAAATGAATCAAATTGAATTATGGAGTGAAATTTAAGCAGTTGGAACCCAGAAAGAAAAATGGGGCAGGATCATGTTTGGGGAGGTTTGTATATTTGAATCTAATCCAGGGGAGGGTCATGTAATTTCAAAAAGAATTACATTTCCAATATTGCCTAGTGCTTTAGAATGAGTAGATAATTATTTCTGGATCCAGATCCTGCCCATCGCCCCTCATTTGATCCGGTACCTCACTTGACATGAAAAATGAACCGGAACGCGACAATTGCTGTGGTGAGAGCGAGAAGTACATGCGCCTCTACTGCTCTAATTACCATGAGGTGCTGTTTGTCATTAGTTTTATACCATGACGCTTAATTAACACCACCCCAGCCATGCAAAACACTTGGATCAATACCACCCCTGCTTGACAATACGAAGGTTTTTTTATTTTTTATTATTGCCTACGGAAAATAGGGATATATTAACAGTCATAAGGCCAAATTCACAGCAGGAGGCAGAGAGGTAGAGATTAAGATGTGTTTATTCATTTACAAATGAACTTACAAAATCCTCAAAACAAATACTACATCTTTCAAAAAGTCACCCATGTGAATTACCAAACCTACCAAACAGGCACTTCTCTTTGCCCATACCCGAGATATATTCATATCCAATGAAAGCTTACTGTACACACTGATGATCCAAAACATTATGACCACCTGACTAATATGCTGTTGGTCCTCCACCTGCTGCCAAAACAGCGCCGACCCACCAAGGCATGGACTCTACGAGAACCCTGAAGGTGTCCTGTGGTATCTGGGACCAAGACGTTAGCAGCAAATCCTTTAAGTCCTGTAAGTTGTGAGGTGGAGCCACCGTGGATCGGACTTGTTGGTACAGCACATCCCACAGATGCTCAATTGGATTGAGATCTTGGGAACTTGGAGGCCAAGTCAACACCTTGAACTCTTCATCATGTTCCTCAAACCTTTCCCAATCAATGTGTGCGGTGTGGCAGGGCGCATTATCCTGCTGAAAGAGGCCCTGAACATCAGGGAATACCAATGCCATGAAGGGGTGTACCTGGTCTGTAACAATGTTTAGGTAGGTGTCACATGTCAAAATGACATCTACATCAATGCCCGGACCCAGAGATTCCCAGCAGAACATTGCCCAGAGCGTCACACTCCCTCCACTGGCTTGTCATCTTCAAGCCAGTGCATCCTGGTGCCATCATTTCCCTAGGTAAATGGCACACATGTACACAGCCGTCCACGTGATGTTAAAGACAGCGGGACTCATCGGACCAGGCATCATTCTTTCACTGTTCGAAGGTCCAGTTCTGACACTCGCCTGCCCATCGTAGGCCCTTTCGACGGTGGACAGGGGTCATCATGGGCACTCTGACCGGTCTGAGGCTACACAGCCCCATACACAGCAGGGTGCGATGCACTGTGTGTTGTGACACATTCCTCCTGTAATCAGCATTACAATTTTCTGTGACTTGTGCCACAGTAGACCTTCTGTTGGTTCGGACCAGACGGGATAGTCTTCGTTACCCTCACACATCAATGAGCCTTGGGTGTCCAACACCCAGTCGCCGGTTTGTCCCTCATCAGACCACTGTGGGTAGGTACTCACCACCGCTGACCGGGAGCACCCCACAAGTCTTGCCGTTTCAGAGATGCTCTGACCCAGTCATAACAATGTGGCCCTTGTCAAAGTCACTCAGCTCATTATTCCAGCCCATTTCTCCTGCATCCAACGTGTTGACTACAAGAACTGATTGTTCGCTTACCATCTAATCCACCCAGACGTGTGCCCTTGTTTGGAGATGATCAAAGTTATTCGCTTCAACTGCGAGTGGTCATAATGTTTTAGCTCATCGGTGTACTTAACGATTACACACAAAAGGTACATTCTTTCATTACATTGTGCACTAGACCATAGGTTTTCGACCCTCTCCTGGGGATCCCCCAGCCATTCCATCTATTTGATGTATCCCAGAACTAGCACACCTGAATCAACTTATTAACAAGCCCTTACCTGTTGAATCAGGTGAGCTAGTTCAGGGCAAATCCAAGTCATAAAAGTAACATCACTGCATTAACAGTAAACCTATTGCGCGTATACCCAAATACAAACTCTGACAGGCACTGGAATTTTACCACATACATAGGATCTCCGAAAACGAGTAACTTACAAACATTGTGTGAAACCAATGGCTCCTGCTAAAAATAACTCTAAATTGTCTCTAGGTGATGGACAGTTCAACTACCTTCATATAAGTATATTAAGCAGGGTACAAAATATTACCAAGAAAGAGGCTTTTGACATATCTGCTGACTGTGGCATGGGCGAGTCAGTTAAACCGGAAAACTTTTTAAGGATAATGCAGAATATTCTCCTCATGGCACAAGCTAAAATATGTGCCTCCACACACCCAGGCTAGGTTATTGACGGATTCAAGATGTGGTTGTCTCAGATCATCTATTTGTCTGTCAAATTAACTTATAATTTTGATGAATTCTGCAGTATTAAAATATTAGTGATTCACAAAGCTGCTCTGTGGTTTACAAAATGCGATGATACATTCAATGCTTTATTGTACTTTTTTCGTGTTCTGGTACCCAGCCCTGTCAAACGCAATTAATGTTTAGTCACCTCCCAATTAACAAAACAAGCTTGAGTCTTTAGAGTAATGCAGACGGTCACTATTGCTTTATATTATTATTGTTCAGGGAGGGTCACAAATGAATAAAATGGCCTAAAGGTGGTCATCCATTTTCATTTCAGACTGATATTCGAAATTACTAAAATCATACACTCCCTTAGGAGAAAATATGAGGAATTGAAAAGAGAGGTAGACAGAGGGAGAGAGAGATAGAAAATAGGTGAAAATGTTTACAGTATTACATTCTGAAATAAATCCAAGTGCAGAGCCGTGGTTTGGTGGTAACCCTGTCAGAGATCAGGGTTCAATTCCCAACTATGTTACAATTGTGTCTCCTCTTCTCCTGTCTCCCCATGTTTCCAACTGAATATATACAGTTAGGTCCGGAAATAATTGGACACTGACACAAGTTGTTTTATTTTGGCTTTTTACCAAAATATATTCAGGTTAAGGTAAAATTAGGAATATGGGCTTAAAATGCAGTCTCTCAGCTTTAATTTGAGGGTATTCACATCCAAATTGGAAGAAGGGTTTAGGAATTGCAGCCCATTAATATGTAGCCCCCTCTTTTTCAAGGCACCAAAAGTAAATGGACAATTGACTCAAAATCTGTTTCATGGATAGGTGTGGGCTATAAACTTCATTATTCCTTCATCAATGAAGCAGGTAAAAGGTCTGGAGTTGATTCCCAGTGTGGCATTCGCATTTGGAAGCTGTTGCTGTGAACCAACAACATGTGGTCAAAGGAGCTCTCAATGCAAGTGAATCAGGCCATCCTTAGGCTGCAAAAAAAATCCATCAAAGAGATAGCAGGAACTTTAGGAGTGGCCAAATCAACAGTTTGGTACATTCTGAGAAAAAAAGAACGCATTGGTGAGCTCAGCAACACAAAAAGGCCTGGACATCCACGGAAGAGTGGTGGATGATCGTAGGATCCTTTCTATAGTAAAGAAAAACCCCTTCACAACATCCAGCCAAGTGAAGAACACTCTCCAGGAGGTAAGCATATCATTATCCAAGTCTACCACAAAGAGAAGAAAAAAGTATGGAGAAGGCTTGGAACAGCTCATGATCCGAAGCATACCACATCATCTGTAAAACACGTTGGAGGCACTGTGGTGGCATGGCCATGCATGGCTTCCAATGGCACTGGGTCACTAAGGTTTATTGATGATGTGACAGAAAAAGAAGAGAAGCAGCTGGATGAATTCTGAAGTGTATAGGGATAAACTGTCTGCTCAGATTCAGCCAAATTCATTGAAGTTGTTTGGAAGGCGCTTCACTTGACAGACAGGACAATGACCCAAAACATACTGCGAAAGCAACCCAGGGTTTTTTTAAGGCAAAGAAGTGGAATATTTTGCAATGAAATGGAATATTTTGCAATGGCCAAGTCAATCACCTGATCTCAACCCGATCAAGCATACATTTCACTTGCTGAAGACAAAACATAAGGCAGCAAGACCCACGAACAAACAATAATTGAAGACAGCCACAGTAAAGGCCTGGCAAAGCATCACAAAGGAGAAAACCTAGCGTTTGGTGATGTTCATGCGTTCCAGACATCAATTAGTCATTGCTTGCAAAGGATTCTCAACAAAGTATTAAAAATGAACATTTTATCAATGATTGTGTTAATTTGTTCAATTACATATGAGCCCCTGAAATTAGGGGGCTGAAATGTAATTGAACAAATTAACACAATCATTAATAAAATGTTCATTTTTAATACTTTGTTGAGCCCCTGAAATAAGGGGACCGTGTATGAAAATGGTTGCAATTCCTAAACGTTTCATATGATATTTTTGTTCAACTCCTTGAATTAAAGCTGAAAGTCTGCACTTCAATTGCATCTCGGTTGTTTCATTTCAAATCCATTGTGGTGGCGTAAAGAGCCAAAATTATGAAAATTGTGTCAGTGTCCAAATATTTCCGGACCTAACTGTATATATATATATACACACTACACACACTACCGTTCAAAGGTTTGGGGTCACTTAGAAATGTCCTTGTTTTCTAAAGAAAAGCACATTTCTGTCTATTAAAATAACATAAAATTGATCAGACATGCAGTGTAGACATTGTCAATGTTGTAAATGACTATTGTAGATGAAAACGGCAGATTCCTTATGGAATTTCTACTTAGGTGTACAGAGGCCCATTATCAGCAACCATCTGTGTTCCAATTGTAATTTGTATTTGCTAATCCAAGTTTATCATTTTAAAAGGCTAATTGATCATTAAAAACCCTTTTGCAATTATATTACCACAGCTAAAAACTGTTGTGCTGATTAAAGAAGCAATAAAACTGACCTTCTGCAGACTAGTTGAGTATCTGGAGCATCAGTAATTGTGGGTTCGATTACAGACTCTAAATGGCCAGAAACCAAAAACTTTCTTCTGGACCATGTCAGTCTATTCTTTGTTGTGAGAAATGAAGGCTATTCCATGCAAGAAATTGCTGCCAAGAAACTGAAGGTCTCGTATAACGCTGTGTACTACTCCCTTCACAGAACAGCACAAACTGGAAGCACAAACTAACCAGAATAGAAACAGGAGTGCACAACTGAGCAACAGGACAAAATAATACATTACACTGTCTAGTTCAAGAAACAGACTCACAGGTCCTCAACTGGCAGCTTCATAAAATAGTACCTGCAAAACACCAGTCTCAACGTCAACAGGGACGAGGCGACTCTGGGATGCTGGCCTTCTTGCAAAGGAAAAGCCATATCTCAGACTGGCCAACAAAAAGAAAATATTAAGATCAGCAAAAGAACAGACACTGGACAGAGGAAGATTGGAAATAGAGTGGTATAGACAGACAAATCTAAGTTTGAGGTGTACACACAGAAATAAAGAGAAGGAATGGAATGGGTCTCTTAATTTTTTGCAATAATTTATTCTTGCAAATATACAGCTCTGGAAAAAATTAAGAGACCACGCCTAATTTTTCTTAAATCAGCATCTTTACATGTATGGCAGCCATTCCATTCCAGTTGTCTGTTAAATTCCAACACAGGCACACCTCATTTTACTTAATGAGGTACTGATTAGGTGATTACCTGAACCAAATTTAACGAGGAAAAGTATAAAAACCACTGCTCTGGTCATCACTATCCTCTTGCAATAGGACCAGCTGGATGGCAAAAACAGTGTAAGTAGTACCTCAAAGGTAATTTGAATAAAAAAATAACTATTCAGCATGACAAAACAGTTGAAAAGAAAAGCGTTGAGTAAGGAAAAGAAGGGTTCAATTCTGGCTTTACTGGCAGAGGGATACAGTGACCGTCAGGTTGCTTCCATCCTGAACATTTCAAAGACGGCGGCTTATAAGAACAAGGTCAAGCAACAGACAGGGTTGAAGTCCCTGAAGGTCAAGCAACAGACAAGCTAGAAGAAAGCCTTTCATCAATGAGAAGCAAAGAAGAGCCAGGCTGAAGTTTGCAAAAGATTGGACCGTAGAGGAATGGAGTAAGGTCATCTTCTCTGATGAGTCAAATTTTCAGCTTTGCCCAACACCTGTTCGTCTAATGGTTAGACGGAGACCTGGAGAGGCCTACAAGCCACAGTGTCTCGCACCCACTGTGAAATTTGGTGGAGGATCGGTGATGATCTAGGGATGCGGGCAGATTTAGACGCATGAATCAAGCCAAGTACAATGTTATCCTGGAAGAACACCTGCTTCCTTCAGCTCCGACAATGTTCCCCAACTCTAAGAACTGTTTTTTTTCCAGCAGGACAATGCTCCATGCCCCAAAGCCAGGTCAATCAAGGTGTGGATGGAGGACCGCCAGATCATGACCCTGTCATGGCCAGCTCAATCTCCAGACCTGAACCCCATTGAAAACCATGGGAATTTGATCAAGAGGAAGATGGATGGTCACAAGCCATCAAACAAAACCGAGCTACTTGAATTTTTTTGCCAGGAGTGGCATAAAGTCACCCAACAGCAATGTGACAGGCTGGTGGAGAGCATGCCAAGACACATGAATGCTGTGATTAAAAATGAGGGTTATTCCACCAAATATTGATTTCTGAACTCTTCCTAAGTTAAAACATTCATATTTTTTTTGTTGAAAATGAATATGAATTTGTTTTCTTTGCATTATTTGAGGTCTGAAAACAATGCATCTTTTTTTGGTTATTTTGACCAGTTGTTACATTCTACAAATAAATACTCTAAATGACAATATTTTTATTTGGAATTTGGGAGTAATGTTGTCAGTAGTTTATAGAATAAAACAAAACTTCATTTTACTCAAACACATACCTATGACTAGTAAAACCAGAGAAACTGATCATTTTGCAGTGGTCTCTTATTTTTTCCGGAGCTATATACACACAATGTCTAAACCGCTGGCAACAAAAGTGAGTAAAAATTGGGCCCAAAGTGTCAATATTTTGTGTGGCCACCATTATTTTCCAGCACTGCCTTAACCCTCTTGGGCATGGAGTTCACCAGAGCTTCACAGTTGCCACTGGAGTCCTCTTCTACTCCTCCATGACGACATCACGGAGCTGGTGGATGTTAGAGACCTTGCGCTCCTCCACCTTCCATTTGAGGATGCCCCACAGATGCTCAATAGGGTTTAGGTCTGGAGACATGCTTGGCCAGTCCATCACCTTTACCCTCAGCTTCTTTAGCAAGGCAGTGGTCATCTTGGAGGTGTGTTTGGGGTCGTTATCATGTTGGAATACTGCCCTGCGGCCCAG
>JACXGI010020391.1:0-11166 GCA_016801175.1 Esox masquinongy | reverse complement strand
CACATGAAGAAATACTGATTCAGGGAGTAGACGTGGTTTTAATAATAATCTGAAACACGCATGAAGAAATACTGATTTCTTCAATTAAGTTCAATTAACATCTACTACTTAGTGATCTACAACAAGTTAGCACGAAGTGATCTTTGTCCGGTTGATGCAGAAAAACCCATCTAAGGCTGTCAGAATTTTTAAGACTATTAAATCTATGAAAAATACAAATAGTTGAAAGTACCACTAAGCACAGATTTGCCAAGAACTGAGGAAGATGGTGAGGAAGAAGATTCCAAGGATTGCAGCTTGAGAACGTCACGGTCTAGTTGAATCTTGGGGTTATCAAGTTTCAAGATCAACTGTTATACACCAACTCCATGTAAACAAGGAGGAAGCCCTTACTGAGAACAAACCAGAAGCTGCAATGCCTGAACTTTGCCGAGAATATTGGAACTCCAAATGGAATTGTGTGTTGTGGTCAAATGAGACAAAACCTTTTGGCCATGCACACCAGCGGCATATTTGGCAACTAAAGGGTACTGCATACAAGAAAAGCACCGGATACCCACGGTAAAATATGGTTGTGGATCATTGATGCTTTGGGGCTGTTTTGCTACTAGTGGTACAGGGTCTCATGTTAAGATCGATTGCATAACAAATTCCAGTAAGTACCAGAATATTTTAGCCCAAATCCTGGTTGCCTCTGCCAGGAGACTGAGCCTTAGCCATGGATGTACCTTTCAACAAGACAATGACCTCAAACACACATCAAAATCAACACAGAAATTGTTGCTGGACCACAAAATCAATGTTTTACAATGGCCACCTCAGTCTCTGGACTTGAATCCAATTGAAAACCTGTGGTCTGATTTGAACAGGGCAATCCACATGTACAAGCTTAAGACTTACAAGGCTCTTGAAATGTTCTGCATGGGGAGTTGTCCGAGAGCCCTCCAAAAGGGTGCATCCATCTTGTCAGACTTTACAAGACTAGGCTCAGCGTTGGTATCCACTCCAAGGAGGCTTCACCAAAAATTGATTGTAGGGATGCCAATAGTCTTTAAACCTATGTTTTTGCTGAAAAAGTCATACTACTCAAAAAGTGTTAAGTTTGAGAAATGACTGTGTTGAAATTAAAGTACGTGTCTCCCTCTTATGTTTGTTTGTTGTTGTTCTTTATTTTTTGCATTCACCTTTACTCAATTTCATGAAGGGTTCCAATACTAGTTGAACGTAAATAATGCACATTGCTTTTTAAGAATTTGGTAAATAAAATTAAAATCTGAAGGATTTTGGCCTTTGGTTTGAAATGTATTAAAATGGTATTGAGAAGTTTGTTTTAAGGACGGTCAAGTAATCACTGAGTGTAGAGATGAAGACATGCATTGTGTTCAATTGGGATTTAGCCACACACTATTGGTGTGACCTATGAAGGTGTTGTGCGTCCTATGAAGGTGTTGTGCATCCTATGAAGGTGTTGTGCGTGCTTTGAAGGTGTCGTGTGTCCTATGAAGGTGTTGTGCGTCCTATGAAGGTGTTGTGCGTCCTATGAAGGTGTTGTGTGTCCTATGAAGATGTTGTGCGTCATACTGTAGAGGAAAACATGACTGTGCCCCTGAGAGTCGTACCTTCAGTTTAAGGGGTTGTAATGGTTGATAGCTTGAAGTATTCAAAAGCTACAGTGAAATTCGTAGAAGTAAAATGGGAAGCACTTTGTATTTGCCATCCGCTAAACAGTAGACATTGCGGTAGTTGTGGATATATATAACATGGCCGACTCAAAACAATAATTGTCATTTTTAATTATTCAACATTGTTTATGCAGCTGTGAGTCTTTGTAAAATAAAATTATTAGTACCTAGTATTTTACCAGAGATGTTTGTTATTACCAATAAAAAGCTGCTGAGCAACATAATGTAAGTTGATTGGACTAGTGACTTATGATTTGAGTCCAAGTAGTCCAAATAGACTGCTCCCAAATTGAAAAGAAGTTGACAACTGTGAAGTTGCCCTAAAGTGTTTAGTTGACATTCTTTTGCCATGTTTGCATTACAAATGTACTTGTTTCTGTGACTGCTTTCACATATTACATACATATGGTTTTGATACCATTTGCCTGCAGTAACAAACATAATATTTTCATTCGCCTACAGAAACAGCAATATGCATGAATGAATTGATTGCCACAAATGTCCTTAATTTAAAATTCATTCATCCGTCCATCGTTACCATCATTTGGAGCTCGCAAAAGCCTCGGTTTATGAAGACCCCGCTAACTCTCTTCATCCCCCTCTCTCACACTCTCTCTTTCTCTATCCCTTTCTCTTTCTCTCTCTCTTTCTCTCTCTGCTTTGTGATGCCATCTGTCTGAAGCTACCTCTCCGTAGACTCAGGTGTGCCCGAGGGCTCAGCGTCCTCCCGCTCTCTCCCCTCCTGTCCACGTGGTCACCTGGGGTCTGGGGGCACACAACGCCCAGGCGCCGGCCGTGTTTGTCTCCGTGTCGCCAGCCACGGCCCTCCGTCCACATGGTGTCTGTGGGATTGTCCAGGTGGGTCCACGCCTGTGTGTTTGACAGTGTGAATGAGCACTCATTTCTCAGGTGGTTCCGTGTCCCTGCCCCAGGCGGCCGTGTCTCCAGCCCATATGGTCACCTGAGGTGTTGGGATGACCAGGTGCTCCTCGCTGCTCTGCTCCCCCTCCTTCCTGGCTCTGTTAGCCTCAAGGGGGAGGGGCTCGCAGGAGAACCTTCTGGACGCACAGCAGAACGCACGACTCAGCTAGATGTTTGGATCACGTGGTTCTGTAGGTGTGTATGTGTGTATGTGTGTGCGTGTGTATGTGTGTGTGCCGGAGCAAAACCTTTCATTACAACATTTTTGTGCTTTTATCATGCCAAAAACAATCCACAAATCTACACCTGGAAGAATCCCTTCATCAGTTGAAAAAATAATGTATATATTTCCCAGCTTTCCTGTCAAGGAACCCCCAGGACGGAGACATGAGGTCAAAAAAAGTCTTTAATATGTGGCCATCAAAACAAAAGACAGTGAATAAAAGCTTTCCATATAAATAGGAACATTTGCCACCCATGAGGCAATCCAAATTGTGTTTCTGTCTCGTATTTACTCAGGGTGAAATTTTGTCCTTTAAAACGCTTAAAAAAAATACTTAAAAAAAAAAAAACATGTCTCCACAAGATACATCAAAAAGTTAACATTGACAGTTTCTCCCAGGATTCATAGTAACGTCACAGTCTAGATCCTTCACCTCTTCCTCTGTTGCTAGACAAAACTTGATTCAACATTCTGAGGTTCAAATAACACCCCCCGAACACACAAACACACGCACACACACACACACATACACATCATAACACACACACACACACACATCACATTTCAGGTTTTTCCCCCTCCCAGCACCTCTTTCCCCATGGCACATTTTTAGTTTCTCCCCTTCTGCCTGGAGGTCAGAAGGTGCAGTGGTCCTTCACATCAGCCGTCATCCCCAGAGGTCAAGGCTGAGGTCGCCCCGGGCCAACAGTACAAGCGTAACCCATTGGACACAACTCAAAGGTCACGGCCATTGTTCCTGTTGCTCTTCCTGGGGAAGCCCAGAGAGGGTTTGACATGTGAATGCTGACATGGGGGCAGTCGGGCGCAGAGGGGCCGGGGGGGGTTGCTGAGGGGTTGGGGTAGAGGGACAAGGCAGGATGAATTGGGCTAACTCCCACCTCCCTCATGGGTATTTATGTAGCTATCAGGTGTCATGAGGTGTTGCCTTTGACCCCATGAAATGTTTTGACACACCCCCAACGGATTTTGGTTTCCATATCAAATTGTTCACTAAGCTGAGATCGACCTTCTGTGTACATTCGTAAAGCAACTTTTAAGTCGTCTACACATTTTACCTTTCTACTCTGGTATCTACTCTTTATTGACTGGTTGGAATGAAAATATTGCATTATAACGTTAACTAGCTCTAGGTGAACAGATGTTCTACAGTAATCTATATTATATGTACATTCTTTTTCAGGGAGCCTTACAGGAGCAATTCGGGTTAAGTGTCTTGCACAAGGGCACACCGACAGATTTTTCCCTTTGCCGGTGTCTGGAATTCGAACCAGTGACCTTTCAGTGACCGGCCTAATTTTCTGACCACTAAGGTGTGCGGGACAGAGGGAGAAAGGGCGCGAAAAAAAGGAAGTGTTTGAGAGAAAGCGAGACAGAAACAGTGATAGAGAAAATATGATAGAAAGGAAGCAATTGAGAGAGGGATTTAGTATAGTGTATTGAGCGTTGGGAGGAGGTGGACCGTGCCCCAGATGCTGATATCGATGCTGTTTCTTTAGATTTAAAGAAAGTTACTCCCCAGAGCCACCCCCAGGCAGAGAAATATCTTATTTTTCTTTCTTTTTTCTAACAACTCTTCAACTCTGCACGTCAATTTCGCCAATTCTCACTGATATACTGTACAGCTTGAGAATGGATGTCCGTATTTCATATGGTTCATGAAAAAAAGATAAAAAGAAGAAACAGCTATCTCAAAAAAATAATTGATTTTTGTATTCTCTTGAATTCAGGAGTCTGGATGTTCAGACACCATATCATATACATCGTGTCGGATATGTTCATTATACAGTAGCAGAAATTACGTTCAAATACCGGAGACAAAAAAAAAAGCTCTCGGTTCTTCACAAAGTTTAAATATCCATTGTTCCAGTTTTCTGTAATGAACAGGAACTGAGGGTGAATGTCGACATAGGTCGTCCCGTGAACAGAAAAAATGGTGTTGAGCTGGAGACAGGGAGGGGGGTCTTACTGTACACAGAACTGTCAGGTCCATTCAAGCTCATGGCGCTGATCACTTCATGATGTGTGGAGAAACGTACCCTGGCCTGGTTCTCTGCGACCCCACCACCCCTGTGTCTCGCCTGGATCGAATTAGAGGAACCTCCTCCAGAAAGCAACATAATGGGAACGAGGCGTCCGTGCCTAAACGTGCCTCAGATGCCTAAACGTGCCTCAAATGAGGTTTAATATTAAGAATAGCAGCATGGCTGGGACCGAGGTGCGTGGGTAAGTGAACTCCCCTCAAGCTAAGCGCCAATCGGGGGAGACAGCTTCGTTCCTCTCGCTTGTTTTCAGTTGCAATCAGGACTGAGGATTTATCGAAGGCAGACCTAATCCCTGGGAACAAGCCCGGTCAGGCCAACGTGTTTTTAATGCTAATTTCCCTCAACTTGTTACTTGTTTCTAGAGCAGTTTGTGTGCGTCCTCAATGGCACCCCACTGCAGTGCACTAGTTCCAACCAGAGCCCCATTGCCGCTACAATGAATGCACTGTGCCCTGAAAAAAAAGACTTAGGAGCGCAGCCACAGAACTGGGCCGGCAGCCGAAGGGGAGCGTCAGGAGGAGTTAATCACCGGAACTCTTTCAGCGGCCAAATGTGTTCGCCCCCGTCAGAAGCCGTGATTTGGTTTTGGGGCTCGGAGATGACTCCTCTCCACCCCGTGTGTCAGGTGAGACTGTGCTCATTTCTCGGTTCAGGACGAGCCTCCGATTTCTGATCTTTAATGTTCCCACTTCCGCTGTGAGCAACGGATGGCATTGGCGGGCAGCAATTTGTCTGTGCGTAGGTGGTGGTGGTGGTGGTGGTGGTGGTGTTGTGGAGGGTGGGGATGAGAGACAGAGCGTTTACGACCATTGACCTCTCCCTCGGAGGCATCCACTGTCTAGCGCTGAGAAGAGATGCTAAGATTCCCCACTCCTCCACGCTGCGGCGTGTGGTTGTATTTTGGTGTCCAGAGTCACCCTGGACATCAGAAGAACCTCTTCATGTGCTTCCAAGGCCTTGTTATCCTGGGGGCGGTGCTTCTGCCACTTCTGTGGCGTTAGATCTGGTGGCACTACGGAGAGCTCAGAGCCTTCTCCAACACATTACCCGACAAGTCTTAGGTCGTGTCACAAACCACGCACATTTCCCTACAGGGCCCCTCATAGGGCAATGGTTGAAAGTAGTGTGCCAGATAGTGAATGGGGTGCAGTTTGGGAGCGACACATAGCGCCTCTGTTGGCCCCCTTCAAGGTCTCGTATCAGAGGAAATGATAAAGTGGAGATGGTTCCTCTGTTCTGCTCTGTGTCAGTGGCAGCCTAACGGCCCTGTGGCATGTGTGTGTGTGTGTGTGTGTGTGTGTGTGTGTGTGTGCGTGCATGCAGTACGTGCGTGCGTGCGTGCGTGTGTGTGTGTGAGGCTATGTTTTGGGTGATATTAGAGCAGGGGAACCCCAGCAGGGGAACTACCTCCTTTATGTTCGGCTGGCTTGGTTGACTGACTGGCTGACTGGCTGTTATGCTGGATAGTTGGACGTCTGCTTGTCTGGCTGACTGGCTAATTGGCTGGCTGGCTTGGCTGGCTGATTAAGTGATTGGCTCTCTGGCTGGCTGGCTTGTTGACTAGCTGGCTGATTGGGTTCTGCGCTGGCTAGTTGGCATCTGGCTGGCTGGTTTGCTGGCCTGCTGACTGACCGAGTGGCAGTTTGGTTGGCTGGTTGGATGTCTGGCTGACTGCCGTATCCACCGTAGCCCAGCCACGAGGACACAGGCAGAATATGAAGCAGCGCTCAGCAACACTCAGCAACCAGTGTCTGGTGGACAGTAGCCCGCTGACCCAGATAGCTACTAGTGAATGTTCTCACTAACATTAAGGTGGCGTTATATGTATACAGCTTATGACTGTTTAACTGTATGAGTCTGGCTGGTTCCTCCTATACATCTTGTCCTACACTGGAAGATGTCTGGGGTTAGCTGACGTGTAATTAATTTAACATCCAACAAGCTCTGGTTTTGGGTGTTTTATAGCTGACTTTGAATCATAAAATTATTAACATCTTAACCGAACAGTTACACAGGTTAGCTTTACGGACGTTAAAGCGCCAAAATTGACAAACTGCCGGAAAGAAAGAGCACATCACTTGAAAAGGCCTTGAACGGCTGTGAAGAGCATGACCGACAGAAGCCGTATTGAGGAAATGATAAGAAGAAAATGGTTCCAGATCTTTCTGTTTCAAATAGCACCGCCACGCCACTCTGTTGGCAGATAGAGATGGTTGGCTGGGGCGCGCCACACATGAACATGCCAAACAGTGTTAGAACCAAAGGATATAACACTCCGATCAGCAGTAATCCTTTCAATTCAAGCTTGTTCATGTTCGAATGTTCAGTCTCAGTCACTACGCATGATGCAGCCAAGCCGGCCGGCTCCACCCTTCACCAGCGTTCCCCCTCGGCCCGTCCAAGTCTTGACTGTGTAAAATTTATAGTTTTTCTTTTCACACTCCCCACTCACGACTGGACATCTTATGGTGTGTACAGATACTGTGGATGGACAGCTCGTCTTTCTGTGCTCTGCTTCTGTTATTTCTCTCCATTCTTTTGGTTTTATGACATTTCAGAGCCAGCTGGCTGCGGCAGAAAGAAGAAGGGAAATAATCTCCTTATTGCTGCACGTTTTTTTGTGTGCCTGTGTGAGAGTGTTATGTACGCTGTCGTGGTATTTGCTTTCCACACGGGCTGAGTGGGATCATTATGGGATGTTCATGAGGCTTCCAACGCTAATTGGTGTTCCACTGAATACAGAAAATAACTCTTGAAAAATATGACTTCCGGCGAGAGAAACGTAATTAGGAAGTTTGCCACTGTATGCAGGAGCTCAGATCTGGTCCTGGCTGGTCGGTAGGAGTACAGGCCAGATACGCTTAACAAGAATAAACTCAGCATGATGTTTTCTGCTTGAGAAACGTGTTTCAAAATTTACTCAAAAAAAGAACGAAAAAAATCATAGTTGAACAGACATTATCTGTTTATTGTTAATCACTTTAATAGCATTTGTTAGTTCTATTGGATTAGAAGGATTAAACCTGAGCTGCTGTAAGATCGTTTTTTTCTATTGGCAGTATTGAGACATTAAATTCTATAAATGTCATGCAGAAAATCCTTTAAGGCCTTCATTCCAATTTATATAATTGGTTCATTTCATTTTAACTTCCCAATGTATTCTCCTAATCTGCAGTAATAGTTGTGGACTAAAGATCATTTTAGGAATATAGTAAGGAATCATTACCATGCTGTCTCAATGTAAACATGGTAAAGAATGAGGCATTCATTTTTGTGCAAGTAGGCAACATACTGAAGTATTTTCTTGAAGAAAATTTGTATAAATGAAAATTAAATCAAGTATTTTAACATTTGACAGTTTTCTCTGTTAGTATGTATTATACAGCATTTTCTCTATTTAGCTGCAGTACAGTATATTACTTCAAATTGTAAACTGACCTTTGCAAAAATGGTTACTTTTGATTTAACATTATCATCTGTCACCTCCATGCATTTTCTCATGTTCATTTGAAGGGGTTTCTTTTCTTATACGTTTGATCTTCTGGTGAATAAGACAGTTCAAAGGTCATCCTTTCATCTTAACTGGCCACGATCTTCATCCCTTGGCAATTTTCTTCAGGGCCCTTGTAAACAGTGGTTCAATACAATACGTCTAAAATACATCTGATGTGCGTCTCAGAGCTCTTTACAATTCTAAACTGGAGACTAAACGAGTTGAGAGGAAATTTCTAGTCACACTTTGGGACTGGCTCATTTACGGCGATCAGTGTCTGTGGCTTTTAAGATATATTTTTCTTTTCAGAGACGGCTTTAGCTCCAGTGTCCAATGCCTGTCACAACGTTTTACTGCCCAAACCTTGGTGCCCTGTCACAACAGGGGGACTCACTCGCAGCGCTGTAAATGAAATGCAATCTCATTCATAATGTAAGGTGATGCTGGCGGAGGACGGCACGGGTCCGGGAGCACTGGAGGATAGCACGGTGAGAGTGACACTGGACAGGACAGGCCCTCTGAGGGGTCCAGGCGTGGCCCCCACTCCGCCACGCTCGGATGGAGCCTCCGCTCCTCTCCCCACAACCGCCAGCTCATTGTCCCCTTCGGAGTGGCACCGAGGCCGGGGCTGTACGCCGGGTAGGGCGGGGGCAGGCTGGGTGGTCTCAATAAAAGGGGTGGGGGGGTGGATGGTGGTGTTGTGTGTTGTGTTAAAGGGGAAGGGCGATGGGTTGGAGGGGTGGAAGGACGAGAGGTTAGGCGAGGAGGGCGAGGGGAGTTTAATCCAAAGTCAGACCATGTCTGGCTGGCTGGGACCTGCTGGGGACGGTGGCAAGCTCGACATTCAGCCTCTCGGATTCTGACAGAACAAGTGTTGCATGAGATGTGAAGGATGGTGCTGGTCCGTCTCAAGACCCCTGGAGCAGGTGTTCCTCATCCAACCGGCCGGTGGCTGCAGCGGAGCGTGTTTGCACGGGTGTATGTTTGTGTGTGCGCACGTGGGTGTGTGTGTGCGTGCGTGTGTGTGTGTGAAGCCCCCTCCGATCCCCTTGGCGGTCGTGGGAGACAAAGCCAGCCCTGGACCAGACCCAAGCTCTAACATGTACCTGAGAGGCTGAGGAGATGTTGCTAATGATAATGGATGCCAGCCTATTAACCATGAAACTGCTAATGGGACAGAACATGCCCTGATTGTTTGGGGAACGAGGAGTGGGGTCTCTACCAAAAATAGGGCACGGTAAAATATGAAACGCCTTGGTGGTCGAAAATATGTCCCCGTTTCCCGCTTGTTACAAGTGATTTAATTCTGTTTTCCAGACGATTTGTTCTAGTGGACTGTGGACAATTGGCTTACCGTTTGTGAAGGACGTTGTGATACTGAACCCGTCACATCTGCCCTTTTTTTGGTATGTGTTTCCATAGCAAAGTTAACTGCAAAAACTAAAAGAAATATTATGGATGAACAATCTCTAAATTACAGTGACAAAACCTCAGCCAAAAACTAAACATGACTTTAAGTTCAAATGTCAAAGAGTTGCTCAACCTTCCAATGTTGGTATATAGTTGGTAGATATGGTATATAGTTTTTCCCTTTTTGTTATATATATATATATATATATATATATATATATATAATTTTCTGTAAAATGCTTCAGTAGGGCTAGCTGAGGTTTTGGCTGGCCAGTAGCTCTGCTCATTGGAAGGATATGCCCATAGTCACATCCTACATCCCTTACAATGTCCACTGTTTTATAACAACCAGAGCCTGATGCGATTTCCTCAAAACTAGTACCGTGAGAGTACCGTGTAGAGAAAAAGTAATTTGCCACGCTGCCTCTCTCTTCCTGAAAACTCTTTGAATTCTCTGGCTAACCTTCCAGTCCATTACGGCTCATTGCGAGATCCAGAGAGGAGGGGAGAATAACTGTATCGCCTGATGACAGGTCATCCATCCCCTGTGGTCTCAGGACGCTTCCTACCGGAGAGCAGCGGCGACGAGGAGCAGAGCAGACCAAAGGTAATAGCAGCATGCCCTGGAACACAACGTGGAAAATGTGACTCAGGAAGCCGTCCTAAATGTTTTTTGAGGCCCTGTCGTAGACCGCTCTCATCACCATCATCTGTGTCAAGTTAATGGGATGCCGGAGCTTTTGCAATCCATCCCAATTTGTGCAGTGGTGCCATCTCTGCATGGAGGAGGTATAAGAGGTTGTTGCGTGAAGCTATTCTAATTTTTGTGTCAGCACAATCAATGGAAGTCTACGAGGAGAACTAGCATGTTAGCTGTTTTCACAGATATCCAGTCGCTTGCACCAGCTAACAATATCGCTAATGCTACAGTGCCACTTCCTTTTGTACGCAGATGCTTAAACATAACATCCACAGCTTCATCTAACTGTGGTGGTAAATAAAATGCCTCATTTCCACAATCTCTAAATATCCACTTAAATGCGGAATAGGTGGTTTGCATCAAAGAGCATTGGGGTCTTGAGTGACTTGGCCTCTACTGATTTCAGCTGTCTGTTTCTGACAGTTGCTTGGTTTTCATGCTTACAGCCATAATATTTTTACCTAACCTGTTCATATATGCTTCTAGTTGAAATGAAGAAAGACCCACATGAAATAAGTTTACTAAATAATGTGTAAGATGTATTCTAACCATTATCACATATGCTCGCTGCTTATTGTATGGAAATGTATGTAAACATTATGTAGATTTTATGTATTTTTCAATACAGTACATATTGTCTATTACTATTCTGTCATTACAGTATATATTGTCTA
>JACXGI010020390.1:0-10000 GCA_016801175.1 Esox masquinongy | reverse complement strand
CTAGATCACTGCACCTGCTTAACCATAAGCCCACACAGACTTATTATTTACACACAAAGGTGATGGTGCCACAAGCGTTTCCTGGAGTTAAATGAGATATTAGACCATTTCGAATTTTCAGTCTTTTTTACTTAATTTTTTCTATTTTAATGAGGCACAAATACTAAATATTCTAGGTATATTTTTTGATGTCATAAGAATTATAATTCTTTAAGACAAAAACACAATATAAATACAATACAACTCATGTAGGTAGCTTGCACATTCTACCTGGTGCAGCAGATACTGAGAGTGCTCAATTACAGTGGCTATGGATTTCTTTGGGTCTTTGTCACCTTAATCGTCCTCTTTCGTAAGTTACCCCTGTCCAGTGTTCTAAATGCTCCACTGGCCTGCGGTTCTCATCCGTTCTCATCCTGACTCATCTGCAAGGTAGAGGTGCAACGTCAAGTTAGTATAGAAATTACTGTATATTGATCAAACCATTCTTTCTGGTCATTCCTTATATAAATGTCATATACAAACTATGTAAGTACAAAAAACATTGGCGCAAACTGGCAACAGTAGCTTTAGGCTGCTACTGCTACATGCGTGACAAGCTAGTCATTTCTAAATTTTCTTCCTACCTTAGCTACACCACCATGGACCTCTCAAACATTTTTGGCAATACCTATCTGTTTTTTATTGATTTTCTGACAGTGAAGAAGATGCCTAGCCTAACAGACTGTCAGATCGGGTCCCACTCTCTTTGAGGCAAGTTTGACATTGAATGTGAATTTGAACAACCTGCGCTCAGCCAGTTAGAAAATCGGGCCAACCCATTTTGTTTGAAGGGCTGGCGGCTTAACATAGATTATAAGAACAACAAGAAAAACTGCGCATGTAATTAAAAAAACATTCATATGGGCTGCCAGCCTGTCAAAACAATAAAGTTACATTAAATTCATAAGAATTTCATTGTACAGGATGACGCTGTGTTGTTCGGTGCATTTGACAAATAAACCTTGAAACTTGAAACTGGAACTTGAAATGATATAGACTTTTTTTTAATCAGCCCACCCCAATAAAAGATGACCCAGCCCAACTGGCATTTGACAGAATTGCCAAATGACACACACCCATGTATCTTGATAAAGGCTCTATGCCGAGCTATCGTCTCTATAAAGGCTCTAAGCCGAGCTATCGTCTCTGTAAAGGCTCTAAGCCGAGCTATCGTCTCTGTAAAGGCTCTAAGCTGAGCCATGTAAATGCAAAGAGACATTTGAAACACTAACACCCTTTTCTGTGTGTACAGATAGCTCCTTAATAGCTCCTTGTCAAACCACAACTGTGAAATTCATAGATGCCAGGGTTTCCATTGTCACCAGTGGAATAATGTTTCCCCCAATAATGTTTCCCCACGGACACTTTTTTCAGCGGGGCCTTAATCTGTGTTAACGTTAATATTTGCAGGAAAATGGGTGAAACTAGTTAAAACTAAGGGTTTATTTACTCAAATGCATGGTGGTTAGAAGAGGACACACATATAGCAGTATACATGGCTACAAGTGCTGTGGTTCTATGACAGTCCGTAAATGACGTTACACAGGTTGTGTTGTAACCGATGAGAGTGGAGAAATGGCCAGCCAACGGGACCGCCTTGTGAAGTGATTGTTTGAAAATCAGATGAAAACATTGTGACCGGTCATGTTCATGCCCCATGACAAGGTAACGCTGTACATGATACATTTCTCACACACACATGGTCCCATAATAGTAAGAACTGGATATCTCCTTTCATTCCTGCTATATATATATATATAAATATATATATATATACATAGGTTACCGAAGTAATTATTTGCACATTGGTGAGAAGTTATGATATCTAATCCTGTAAAAGTCTTGAAAGTAAAATATGCTAACGGCTTGTTCACATAGTCCCCTTGATAACATGTCATTTGGGGCAGCCATTTTGTCTCTGTTTGCTATGGAACCACTCCTAAAACCTGTTTTTTTTTTTACACCCAACACCCTTTTTCTCTTTCTTTCATCTGACTTCCATCTCTGTTCACCAATCTCTCTCCCTCCACCCTCCATCCTTCGAAACCGCCTGTCTGAGTGTAAGAATTAGTGATCCATTAGCGGTGTTTGGATAACAGTCAGTGATGCTAACGCTGAAGGCTTCTCTCTCGCTGACATGCGGTCAGCCCATTAGCCTCTCTCTCAGGGTTACTCTCAGCTACGCCTTTTTGCATGACTGATGGATGTGTCCCGGATTGCCTGGTCAGTGTGTGTGGTGTGGGTGGGTGGGTGGGCCAGGATGAGGCTCATAGTGGGACCTCCAACTTCCCAGGCTCACACAGACCAGCTCAGCTCAAGTTACACCATTACACCACTGGGCCGTGGCCTTGACGACTGACACCGTACCGCACCAGAATCCCCACTTACTCCTGCATTACGGCTTGTCTAGACAACAAACAGCCTGGCTGTATTGGATCTGTTACAAGCAGTAAGTCCTGGATAATGTGACTTGACACAGTTCAGTACTCAGTGTTCACTACTGAGATGGTTAACAGATCAATGGGTCTTGTGGAGATCCAGAAGGACTGATGCACGGACCATTCCAGAGATACTTCAAAACGAGGAATAAGGAGATACAAATCTCTCTGGTCTAATAATGGAGGAACTGAAAACATTTCCACCTAGAGAACAGACCAGTTATGTTCACATATTCACGATGTGTCACATGGTTGCTATGCTAATCATAATAGAATCCCTTATAGAAAGCCTGGGTTTGAGTCAATAAACAGCATGTTTTCTTTCAAAGTACATAATGTCATGATTCCGAAACTATATACTACTATATGAAATAATGAAAAACAAGTTACATATCTCAGATCTCTGACAATAACCCAAATGTTTTGCTTCTAAGTTCTGTATATATGGCCAATTGGCTCCAATGCACTCCTTTAAGTTGCGTACCTTTTCTCTCCAGAATTGACCAGAATGCACTGCATGGCCATTAATGAGATACAGGTAACATAACCAATGTGCATTATGAGATATATTCTGCAATTTTGGCCTCTTGCTGGAAAACTTTAACTTTAAAAAGAAGTTTGTTATTCGCCAAGATCTTTAATGAAATTCTAACAAAATGTCAATCTCCCTTGGTCGGCTGCCATTATGATAAACAATTATGATATTACAATTCAATATAAATAAACATTATGATATTACAATTCAATTTCTGTGGCTTAGGGTGGAGCAGTGGTCTACGTCAAAATGAAAAATGACTACTAAAGCTAGGTGGATTTATTCATGTCTTATAGATACTTTTCATCAAATTATTTGCAAATGACTCAGTGAGGAACTCAGTGACATCACAATGACTGATGTCATAATGGATTAGAATTAGTTGTAGCATTTGGACTTTTCTTCATTGGAAATGTAATGACACTCTACACATTCAGCTGTAATGAATTTTGGCAAAATTGATCCTTAAAACTGAGGTACACGGCATGTCATAGAATTGGGAAAGAATGGAGGGAGACAGTTCTGTCGTGGTAAGGCTTCATTTAACTTTTGTAGTAGATTCACTCAACATTATTACCCAGGGGTATTTTTACCATAATTATCCACAGGAGATTAATATCAATTACGCATTTATTTGTCCTCTCACACCAAGGAGCCTTGCACTGACTGCAGAGGAGATGCGGTTAATTTTGGTGCAATAGGCCATCATGTGCAGGAACCAGACATGCTGGTTGGTCCAAAGAAGCATGTACCTGGGCCATGGAGCCTCAGGAGAAATGTCAGAAGGAAGTTGGCTGTAGTGAAACCCTTTAACCGAACAGTGGCCAATGAGGAACATGTAATGGGGATCACCCAGATCCCCACTCATACTGTGGCGCCTTGCATTGACTACAGAAGAGAAGCAGATCATTTTGGTGCAATAGGCCATCATGTGCAGGAACCAGACATGCTGGTTGGTCCACAGAAGCATGTACCTGGGCCATGGAGCCTCAGGAGGAATGTCAGAAGGAAGTTGGCTGTGATCAAACCCTTTAACCGAACAGTGGCAGATGAGGAAGATGAGCTGGAGTTCACCCAGATTCCAATCTCTTTATCAGCTACAGAATCCCAACCTGATTCAGAATCTGATTCTGACATTGATTGGGATGTATTCTTTGATTTGTATTTGGATTGGGGTTCATTTGTTGACTTCTTTCCTGATGTTGACTGGGGTCTCCTGTTAGACTCATCATCTGACTCTTCATCGGAATCATCTGACTTTTTGTCCAGTGACTCCTTGTCTGACTCTTCATCTGAGTCAACATCCGAATCATCATCTGAATCATCTGACTCCTTGCCAGGTTCTGATTCAGAATGATCAGAGTGATGATGGATCAATATCATGAATAAGATTAACTGAGATGAGCTTTATGAATATCACCCTTACAAAACAATAACAATGAAGATATTATGCTTTGTCCAAGTGAAGGCTCATTTAAACAATTTTACATTTTGAGTATAAAATGCCTTGGAAAATGTTTTACTTGGGGTTTGAAAAAAACACATTTTGAAGCTATTTAAAGTAACTTTCCTTTAGCAGGGAAGGATGCCATTATGAAATTGTTGCTCAGGTATAGGAAAGAAAATTGAAGGCCATGCAGATCCTGGTTGGATAGGGGAGGGGTGCGGGGTGAGGCCTCAACTGAATCCTGTTGGTTCCTTTGTTTCAGTCATACGGTTCTCTCTGTGGAATTATACATTAAAAAAGGGCTGTCAGATGTTAATTGCACTGAAGCTGTTTTAGCAGCAAAACTGACAGCAATGCTGATGCCTTCCCCTGTCTAGCCCGATACCCAGCAGCCGGCAGATAAGGTCCCTGTGCTGCGCTGTTATTATGGAATGAAGGAAAGGGGGACAGCCTGTTGGATATCAGGCAGGGAATTAGCCAACAAGGTGAGGCGCCTGTCGAGATTTAACTCCGTGAAGATACAAATGGAGCTGCCACCTGCTCACAGCAGACGCTGGCGTACCTTGGCCGACGCATGCTGTCTTATTCCATCCATCTCCACCTGCCTTCCCCCAAGTACACACCACAGCAATGTAATAACCAGGCATGCTGATAAGAGCAGAGGAGTGCAGGCGTTAACAGGCGTCTGTATATTCAACTTACATGATAGAGAGCCTCAGCCAGGTTGGTTTATTTCTCCCCCGCAGCAGTTGTCTGGCTAATCACATTTGTCTTTGTATAGTAGTGGGTTTTTAGACAGCGATACTGGCTGACATTTAATGACGTCTTCTCCTAATCGCCATTTCAATAGAATTTATTTAATGAGTATAATCCAATTGTTTCATACGTATTGTTAATCATTAAAGTTTTTTACAGAATACAGCTCGTCCTCTGTCGAGTTAATTGAACTGACTTGATGGTTGGGAAGTCGCATTAGCTGGCTTCACCTCACATCAACTCATACTCATCCATCAAGTCTCTCCCCTGCTTTTGTCAGCTGAAATACTACTGAACGTGACAGCTTAAACAACAGAACCATGAGCACACGTACACACACACACACTCTTATGGCCAGTGCAGTTCAGTTACTGTTGGAGCACTGCGATAAACAGTGCTGGCTCTAGCCTTTCGGGGGACCTAAGCAAAATTTCAATTGGGGCCCCCTCTCCCCTATCAGTCGGGGCTCCCTAGCAGTCAGAGGCCCCCTAGCGGTCAGGGCCCGAAGTGACCGCTTATGTCGCTAATGGAGCCGGCCCTGGCGATAGATAAGTAAAGACAGTCACCAGCTTCGTCCCAACCAGGCTCGGGAAAACTTATTGCCACCGACCATCCCTGGGCGGGTCCGGTGAGGGCACAAATATATCCGGGTATGACCCTCCCAGCACAGATGCAGCAAAACCCCATAATCAGATGGAAACTATAAAGGAATCTCCTAAATCGTTGTGACCTTTTTAGGGAATGTATCATACAGAATGAATGTCCTCCTTGGTTAACTTGGTTATCCACCTGGGGACACGGTTGGAGCAGATGCCATCTCCACCTTGGCCCCTCTATCATGGGATTTAATAGGCCATAACAATAAAACAGGCATATTGCCCCAGCACAGGGGAAATCAACAGTGCCGCGGACTGGGTAGGACAGGGAGGAGGCAGTGTGATCCATCGAGGCCCAGGTTTAATTTAAAGCTCTTCTCACTCTCTCCCTCCATTTCTCCACTCAACCTTTCCACTCTTTTTCCTTTCTCACTCCATACCTCTTTTTTCTCTCTGTGTAAAATACTGAAGTGAATTGAAATGTCTGAATCCGAAGTGATTTAGTTGCTACTTTGCTGGTCTAAGAGGGGTTGGAGGCAGTGTCTGATGCTGTGGAAGCACCTTTTTCTGAGGTTGAACAACTGTGTCATATGTGTCTGTGACATGGCTCCTTCCCTATCTTCTTCCACTCTCATCTCCTCTGCCCCTGTGCCCTTGTATGTCAACCAGAGTCTGTTCCTGCTTTTCTTCCTCTGATGTATGGTGGACTACGATGCTCTTTGTGATGTTTGTTTGCTTCCACAGCTGACCGTCTGTCACTTTTGTTTTTGTTCCATTATTATGTGTAGTTAAGCCAGAAAGGGTTAAAAAACAACAACCAGGGCAATATATTCTGTTTGTTTATTAATACCAACCAGGGCAATATATTCTGTTTGTTTATTAATACCAACCAGGGCAATATATTCTGTTTGTTTGTTTATTAATACCAACCAGGGCAATATATTCTGTTTGTTTATTAATACCAACCAGGGCAATATATTCTGTTTGTTTATTACTGTTTAATATGTTGGAACTGAAACATTATCCAACCAGTTTACACTGCACCACTGACATATGACGCCTGGAATTGTGGATTATTAAGGAAAGTTAGATCAGAGAAAGGGAGTACTGTAGAAGGGAAAAGGATGACCCTTGAATCATTGTCCTAAAGCTAACATTACACCCAAAGGAGCATGGGATTATTTCTCTATAAACACACCTTGTTCCAGACAACCACACACAGACACACACGCACAGATATTATTTATACAGTGAAAGGCAGGGCTGTGCCTTAATCTCCAACATGCAGTCAGCCAGCAGGATACCTCAGAGACACAGGCTCTCCATAAGAACACCAGATGTGCTTTGATCACATTCTCTATAGCCTCATATGTATATATGGCTCAAATAAGCTACAACACAAGGTCCAGTTTTATAGTGTATACAAAGAGGTTTTGGAAGGACAGTCTGGAGTATATAATACCCTCTACACATGTATCGCACCTACACAAACAGAAACAGATCTTCCCTCCACTAGGCTAGGTATGGGCTGCAGCAAGTCATTCATCTGGATAATGAAGCGTATGTTTTGTCTGTTTGTGATAGAATGTACCTTAGTCTGGCTGGCAGGTGCATTTGCTCAGAGAAAGACACACGACACAGGATGGGCTGAGTCAGTGCTGCCTGACAGATACATGTATACACACACACGCACGCGAACGCACACACACACGCGCACACGCACAAACAAGGAAATTGACAGGGCCATATGGTAGCTTTGTGGTTCCTGTTGTTTTGGCTGTATCCTGTGGCTGAACCATAAAGAACACAGGCCTACTTCATATGGCCTGGGCCGAACCAACAGATTAATCTGTCTGGGGCAGGAGTTTGTGCCTGTATGTGTGTTAGTTTCCATGTTCATTCGTGTATGTGTGTGTGTGTGTGTGTGTGTGAGAGAGTGTGTGTGTGCTGATATAAATCTAAAGTGCCTGGGCATATGAGTGTGTCCCGCCTGGATTATAAAACGACCCCGGCCATCTGCTGTAAGTTCCTGTTTTACATAACGACGAGCGCAACGACAAGCCCATGAGGTCAGCCAGAGTCTCACCCCATGAGTGGGGAAGAACAGCTGGGACTGGCCCTCCGAGGCTGGGAGCATACAGTATAGATGCCCTTGGATGCCTCCGTTTTATCCTGGGACTCAAAAAGATGACTGGCAGCTTGTGATTGACAGGCAATGAAAAATGCCACTTTCACTGCCGGACCTGTGATCCCGTTTGGAATCCCAACCTATCTCTGTCATGAAGGTGCATTGCTGGCACCTATTTGCTCAGCATGCACCTGCAATGTAAAAAACAACAACACATTATCAATCTCTGTGTGTGGGCTGTTGCAGTCAGAGTCACAGACCGAACGGTGGAGATATTAACCTATCTGGCTGAATCCATCAGATGTCAAGGAATTCTCTTATGTCTAAAATGGTCTGAGAAATTCCTCTGACTTCTGGGTTAGGTTCAAAGGGAACAAAAAGAAAAAAAATAGAAACTGGGCATTGTGTTAGAATTTGGGGTTACTTTTACATATTACTGGTCAGTTTTTATTTTGCTGACTTAGGTAAAATTTTGGAATATTGGTTTGGTTTAAAAGGTTCCTGTTTGTGTTGGTGTAAAACCTTAATTTGCACTTACCTCTTCCATCTGGATTTCTGTGATGTGTGGTTTGTGTGTGTGTTATACGTGTGAGTGTCAGCAGAATACAGAGGAGCAGTTGTTTAGCTGTTTGAAACAAACAGAGGTGTTGGGCTCCGTGGACCACCCACAACGACTCAACAGGATGAAAGTGAAAGTACACTAAAGTGCTATCTTTGGTTATCCATCTTGATTCTGCTGCTCTACTTTGTTCTGAACTCCATTGCACTTTCGTATCTCGATCAGTTACAGTTAAAGGTGACTGGATGGGATTGGAAATGTTGTCCTCAGTGTGTTTGTACAATGTTTTCATTAATGGTGTAAAGTTGTTCTTTGACTCATGTTAAAGTGGCATTTCTGGTTTCTCCTACAGAATTTGGATGACAGGGCATACATATAATAGCACTGACCAGTCATTAGATGTGAAATGCGTCTAGATTTGAGTATATGAATTTTGATGTGTGAGAGTTGTCTCTACTCAGATTGTTCAGTGGGTGATCAGGAGAGGAATTTGTTGGAGAATGGTGCTTTGACTAACAGGTCCCTCAAATTAAGATTATTAAGAAGCGCTGATATAAGTCTGAAGACCTGTAATGGGGGAAATCTGTGTTTTGTCAGGTTGAATGATATTTTGAATCTTGTATGAAGGAGTATGTTGGTGTTGTAGACTGGTACTAATAACTAGGATTATCCAAGGTTAAGTTTACGGTTAGGTTTAGGGGATAGGGAACATGAATTTCTGGGTTAAGGTTAAGTTTACGGTTAGGTTTAGGGGATAGGGAACATGAATTTCTGGGTTATGGTTTCAGGTCCTCACATGTATAATAACCTATGGAAAATCATTACTAGTGAGGACATTTGCTGGTCTTCACTCAAATGAGGCTTGGGGTTAAGGTTCGGGTTATGGGTTAGAAAATCTAGAAATGTTATGTTAATCAGTGATCCTGAAAAAGTCCTATGGCAAACTATGGCAAAACAAGACTGCGTGTGTGTAAGCATGCGTGTGTGTGTGTGGCTGCAACGTGATCTCAGTTTTATGTTGACATTTGTACAGTCATGGACAAACATCTATTTTTCAGCTGTTTTTCACTATTTGTGCATCCTTCTGCCCGGTGAGAGGTTTAGGCATTAACTCTGACAGGTTAAGGTTAGCGTTTCGGTTTGAAAAACAAAAATCATGCAATTTTTAAAGTCAAGTATGTTACTGCCTCCCTCTGGAATTGTCAACTTCTGGTGGCTGAATCGAGTAGACTACTGCCTCATTGAAGGGAATCCCCGCGGGGCAGCTTTTTTTTTGTTCTTTTATTCTGCACAAAATAGGTCACTATTCAGTGTTGGAAGGAACTGGTAGAGGTGTGATATTGTCATGCAAATAATGACATTCGCTGCTCTGTGTGGATGAATGCATGTGGATTTTGTGTGTATATATACTGTATGTGTGAGTGTGTGTGTGGGGCTGGTTTTGTGCCTGCCTGTGGGCTATCACTAAGGCTGTGTGTGTGTGTGTGTGTGTGTGTGTG
>JACXGI010020389.1:0-11401 GCA_016801175.1 Esox masquinongy | reverse complement strand
TTTTTTTTTGTGTCAACATCCTGTACATGAATAACTTGCGACTGGCTGCTTGATAGACATTGGCTCAATCTCCAAATTTACACACAACATTCTCCTGTATGGACAATTAGGAAACATGTTTTTAATGCAATTCTCTGTCCAAACTGCAAGCAGAAACATCTGTAAAGGATAAATAGTGAACTTGTTTGAAAAAGCTTGTCTCCTAACACATGTATTACACCTCTGTAACTTGGTGACATATATACATTACACCAGGGACTGGTGATACACTGACAAAAAGTGGATATTAAGTAGAAAACAATGTTGCCTTCATCAAAATTAGTAAAGCCCCTCCCACTGGACCTCATTGGAATATAAGGTGTTCCAGTCTCATAGGTCTGCTTGTGTTCTGGTACCTTCCATGCAGACCCACATTTCTCTGACACACATTCCCATTTCCATACCAACAGATTATATAAAAAGTTAAAACACTTTCAGTAAAAGACTAATAAAACAGGGACAACATAATATAATCAACATTAATTTTAGAGCCTCATAATTCTCCAGTATCTCTATGTCCTTGTCCAGAATAGCTGTCAGTGGGGCAGTTGTTATGCTTTTCCTAAATTCAATGTTTGTTTCTGTAGTCTTTTGTACATTAATTTTCAAATATGGTCTGGTCCCGTCGTGCTCCATCTCCTCGAGGAGGCTTGGGCACCTGTGAGGTTTTTGGCTGGAGAATGCGAAGGGATTATGACGCTCACTTCCTGGTTGATCAAGCACTGTGACAAAAGGTAGAACGGCATCAGATCTGCTTTGCAGGTCACATCTCGGTTTTAGTTTTTTGGGGGGATTATCGCTGGGTTTTATATGCAGAGACAGAGTCAGGATTTAATCCAATAATGCATTTTCCAAAAGTCATGTTTTGGTCAAGCATTGACAAAGGTCACATTTACAGTAAAACCACATATGTCAGATAATTAAGCGAACAGCACAATTTCCAAACCAGTGTATGCCAGGACAAGATTTTGTCAATCTTCTTGTGTTCAAGTGTTGGGCTGGGGCCTTCTTGTGTTCAGGTCTTGTTGTGTTCAGGTCTTATTGAGTTCATGTCTTGTTGAGTTCAGGTCTTGTTGTCTTTAGGTCCTCTTTGTTCTGGGTTTGTTAACGGTGCTGTAGATAATACTGGGATCCTCTTTAATTGTTTTTGCTGTCGGTCTGAAAGGATCAATTTCAGAATCAATCAGAATCTGGTTTTCTTTTTAAGCTCCCTACCTTTGAACAGGGCCTATGGTTCTTTGTCAAACGGAAGGCACTAAATAGGGACAGGGTGCAATTCAACTTAACATTTTCTCATCAATACATAACTCCTTGATTATAGAATGGTATATCATTCATTAAACTGATATTGAACTGAAAGCAGTCGACCCCTAATGAACACGGCGGGTGAAATGCTTTGCTTATTGATGACGTCCCCTATATTATGTATTAGCATAAAGTACAAATAAAATTCAAGCTCAAATGTTGACTGTACAGCTCTGGATGTGCTCTGGCACATTTTTCTTTCATTGAAAAGGAAAGTTTTGAGTGATGAACAGAAGCGTTCAATTTGCAGTGGTCTCTTAATTTTAAACCTTCTGTTCCTCACACAAAACCTTCTTTTTCAACTTTTTTGGAAAGGAAAGAAAAAGGTGCAGTGGTCTCTTAATTTCTTCCAGAGCTGTATATGTTGATGTTATGACAGATAATACTCACCGGTGGGCAGCACTTGGACAGTTGAATTTCACAACAGCATACTGGACCTCCTCTTCCTGTTTCTGGGGTTGAGACAGTTGGATGGTGGAGTACAGAGGTACTTCCTGTTTTTTAGAGGAAGAGTAGTAGACGCTGGCATAGTGAAGGTCATCCTGGTGGTCTGTGTCTGCTGTCTGTGCTCCAGTAGAGGTCATGACAATGTCTGATACATTGTCATACACAGGACTGGAGTCTGTCTGATTGGATGAGAGCACAACATGAGGAAATGTTCCACAAAAGAACACATACTGTATATATTTACTTTTACTCTGACAGACTCACCTGTCTATTGTCTGCTGTGTCTCTGGTATCAGCAGTGGATTTGGATGTCTTCCACCTGTTGTGTAAACAAATGTATGAAGTTAGTGAAAAATCTGTGCAACTGGGTAATATAATGGTAATCATATTAATGATACCTCACCTGAACCAGATGAATCCAGAGAGACAGAGGATGAGAACCAGAAAAACCCCTGTGATTCCTACAGTTTTACTCACACCCGAGGTCTGTTTTCCTAAAATACAATATAGATTTGGTTGTACATAGAACATTAGAAATAAACAGAAGTACAATATCATTGGGATGTCATAAGCCAGCACAGACTGTAATTATACTGTGTACTCAAAGAGAGAATAAGTATTTATAATAAAAATAAGCTTGAAACATATTTTTGAATTGAATGGTTAAACTTTGCCTGCTACAATGATCATCAGAGCTGCCGAATTCTTTGTTCCTTTTCTATTATGAGCTTCACAGTAATATTCTCCACTGTCCTCAGATGTAATGTTAGTGAATCTGTAACTCTGTCCTGATGCTTTTGGTGAGGTTACAGTCTTCTTGTACCAGATGTATTCGTGCACAGGTGGGTTGGCATCACTGCTGCAGGTCAGAGTCACTGAACTGCCCTCCACTGTTTCACCAGAGGGACTGACTGACACTGAGGGGTTCTTTGGGCCATCTGGTGGCAAGTACATTATAATACAAAGTATAAAGAAAGCATTACATCAGGGTTTAATTATGGAATATCAACCTACTTTCAAAATACAATAATGTACTAATTGCATTACAAGATCATCACCTTATCATGAATGCTTTTGTTTAACTGTGCATTATGGTAGCACTCTTTAAATCAAATATCCGATGTTTACATGTACAGTCGGTGAACTTACATTGAATGTTTAAGTGAACAGACAAAGAGTTGAGACGCCCATATTTATTCTCAACTTCACAGTAATATTCTCCACTGGCCTCAGATGTGATGTTAGTGATGTTGTAACTCTGTCCTGATGCTTTTGGTGAGGTTACAGTCTTCTTGTACCAGGTGTATTTGTCCACAGGTGGATTGGCATCACTGCTGCAGGTCAAAGTCACTGAACTGCCCTCCACTATTTCACCAGAGGGATTGACTGACACTGAGGTGTGTTTTGGGCTATCTGGTGGACAACAATATATTTATTAACGCAGAGATTCATTCACGTCAAGATTAACCTTGACCAACACATGAAAACAATATTCTTAGCTTGATGGTTAAGTTTTTCAATGAGAAAATATTTGCTCATGCAATTTCAAATATATTTTTTTACTATGCCCTTTTCTCAAAAAAAGACCCGCCCCAAAAAAAACCTCAACCAAAAAACCATTAAATCTTTCTAAAATGTGTTATTAAACCGTCTCAAATGAAAAATGACCTCTACCAATTACAGAAATTTTTTTTCCTGTTTTGTATTTATTTAAGGGTTAACAGAATACAAAGATTGTGCAAAGCTGTCATCAATGCAGTGTGGATACTGGACAGAAGTACTCACAATTATAATATGTGCTATTCTATAGATTTGATGTATTTTATATTATTCAACAATGTGGGAAAAAAATGAGTAGGTGTGTCCAATTTATGCATACACATGATATATTTAATGTATTCAACCCAAGTATGTCGTGAACTTACATGTGACATTCAGAGTCTCTTCAGGAGACAGGGGAGACTCATGACCTTTGACACCACAGGAGTATCTGCCTGCATCTTCACTGCTGACTGAGAGGATATGGACAGTAGAGTTGGTGTTGGTGTTTTCTATAGGCTGTCCATTCTTATACCAACTGTATTCTGGGTTGGGGTCCAGACTACATTTAGTTGTACATGTCAGAGTGACCCTGTTCCCCTCTGACACAGATGTAGGCTCCATCTCCAACACAACATCTAGGGGAAAATAAAGTACAGCATGGTGAGTGAATTTCTGCAACACCTAGGATGTTGAAGTATGAGGTTGAACGAGTCATTGTGGTGACCAGCACAAAGGTGATTTTATTTAACCTGCAACATTTACTATTAACATGGTAAAACAGGTGTGACAGATTACCTGTGACAGTCAGGGAGACAGAAGATCCAGAAAACTTTCCTCCAGATGTAATGAATCTGAACCTGTACTCAGAGGAGTCAGTTAATCTGAGGTCTGTGATTCTCAGGGTACAGTCATTCTTCTTATCTCCATGGTCCTCTATATGACCCTCATTCCCTGGTACCAAGATTACATCTTCAGGCTCCTTGCCAGGATACCATTTAGTGAACCAGAAAGATTTCTTGACCTCATGATATCTGGGATATGTATAAGAACAGGATATGTCCACTGATGACCCCTTAAAGGCACAGATACTCTGAGAGGTGTAAGTCACACTCCAACACTTCTGACCTGAGATGACAAATAGACAATAGAACACATTTCTATGTATACATCTGCACATAAAAATATAATGAATATACACCGATCAGCCATATAATTATGATCAACCTGCCTAATATTGTGCAGGTCTCACTTTTGCCACCAAATCAGCCCTGAACCCATCGAGGCATGGACTCCACTAGACCTATGGAAGTTGTACTGTGGTATCTGGCACCAAGACGTTAGCAGCAAATCCTTCAAGACCTGTAAGTTGCAAGGTGGGACCTCCATGGATCGGAGCTGTTGGTCCAGCACATCCCACAGACGCTCATTTGGATTGAGATCTGGGGAATTTGGATGCCAAGTCAACACCTTGAACTCGTTGTTGTGTTCCTCAAACCATTCCTGAACCATTTTTGCTTTGTGGCAAAGCGCATTATCCTGCTGAAATAGGCCAATGCCATCAGGGAATATTGTTGCCATGAAAGGGTGCACATGGTCTGCAACAATGCTTTGGAAGGTGTTACGTATCAAAGTGACATCCACATGAATGGCAGGACCCAAGGTTTCCCAGCAGAACATTGCCCAAAGCATCACACTGCCTCCGCCGGCTTGCCTTCTTCCCATAGTGCATCCTGGTGCCATGTGTTGTCCAGGTGAGCAATGCACACGCATCTGGCCATCCACGTGATGTGAAAGGAAACGTGATTCATTAGACCAGGCCACCTTCTTCCATTGCTCCGTGGTCCAGTTCTGATGTAGGCCCATTGTAAGCACTTTCAGCAGTGGTACAGGGCTCAGCATTGGCATCCTGATTGGTCTGCGGCTACGCTGCGCCATACGCAACTAACCGCGATGCATTGTGTGCTCTGACCCCTTTCTATCACTACCAGAATTAAATTTTTCAGCAATTTGAGCTACAGTAGCTCGTCTCTTAGATCGGACCACACAGGCCAGCCTTCGCTCCCCACGTGCATCAGTGAGCTTTGGCCACCCATGACCCTGTCGCCGGTTCACCACTTTTCCTTCCTTGGACCACTTTTGATAGATACTGACCACTGCAGACTGGGAACATCCCACAAGGGCTGCAGTTTTGGAGATGCTCTGACCCAGTCGTCAAGTCATCAAAATTTGGCCTTTCTCAAAGTCGCTCAGATTCTTACGCTTGCCCATGTTTCCTGCTTTTAACACATCAACTTTGAGGACAGAATGTTCACTTGCTGCCTAATAGCATGTTAATGATGATAACAAGATTATCGGTGTTATTCACTTCACCTGTCAGTCGTTATCATGTTATGGCTGATCGGTGTATGTATATACAATCAAATACACAGTATATTGTGTTACACTTAATTTATAATCAAATAAAATATAAATGTTTTTCCTTCCATCTAGACAATACTCCATAATGACAAAGTGAAACACCTTTTTTCATATTTGCCAATTTAAAAAAATAAAAATAATGAAATAGCTCATGTACATTATTTAGGAATGCACACACACAGTCTGACACACCAAGCCATGAAGATACTCTCAGCAGTGTTGATGCAAACATCTGGAGAAGTTCAAAATATTTTAACTCCCTATCCAATCTGACAGATCCTGAGTGGATCTATAAGAAAGAATAGGAGAAACTCCCCAAATCCAGCTGTGCAAAACTGGTAGGCATGTTCAACAAGACTTGATTGCTGTTTCTGATTTGGGAAAACCAAAATCAGTGGGAGCAAAAGAACAAAAGAGCTAGATGAGGTTAAACCACTGGTAGCACAGGTCTGATATACTGGTGAAAATATGCAAAGAAACGGCTTGGTAGAGTTGCACAGAGACAAACAATACCTCACAACGACAATGGAAACTAAACTGAATATACATGGCAACAGAGCAGGAACAGGTCTTAACACAGGTCATCAATATTCAGGTTATGAGGGGCGTGATGGAAAGTGGAACCGGTCAGTGTGAAGGTGAAACCAGTTGTGGTGGAACCGGTCAGTGTGAAGGTGGAACCAGGTGTAGTGGAACCGGTAAAAGTGAAGGTGGATCTGGTCAGTGAGAAGGTGGAACCGATCGTGGTGGATTGGGTCAGTGTAAAGGTGGAACCAGTCATGGTAGAACCGGGCGGTTTGAAGCTGGAACTGGTCGTAGTGGATCCGGTCGGTGTGAAGGTGGAACCGGTCATGGTGGATACGGTCTGTGTGAAAGTGGAACCAGTCTGTTAAGATAGAACCGGTCGTGGTGGATCCGGTCAGTGTAATGGTGAAACCGGTCGTGCGAAGCTGGAACTGGTGGGTGTGAAGATGGATCCGGTCATGGTGGAACCTGTCGGTGTGAAGGTGGAACCGGTCGTAGTGGACCTGGTTGGTGTGAAGGTGAACCGGTACCTTCCAAAGGCACTGTAACAGTATCTATCACTATAGACCTATTAGATGCTGTTTATAGTAGGCTGGTTGATGGTAGGTGAAATCAAGATTGAATATTGAAACATATTAATTCCTTAACTGGCAAAAACTGATAACAACAAAGAATTGTATTTGTACAATGATGTCCACACTCACACACTGCAGGAGATTGGAGGTTCTCATAGCCTTTAACACCACAGGAGTAACTGTCTCTTTCACTAAAGTAGTTAACATACAAGCTGGAAGTGTCCCCTCTAACAGGTTGTTCATTCTGGTACCAGATGTATTTGGGGTTGTCAGTCAGAGGACAGGATGTGATACAGGTCAGTGTTACACTCTGTCCCTCAGTCACTTTAGCCGGAGTCAACTTCACCTGTAGATCTGAAAACAGAGTAAATTACAATGAAATAGAACAGTTAAGTGATATTGACTAAATGAAAACACACCAGACAGCAAATAGAATTTAGTGAATATACACATGATCATGTGCTCAGTATTACCTGTGACAGTCAGAGTTGTTCCAGGGAGACTATGACCCCATTCAAAGTTATATATTTTAAAAGTGAAGCGATACTCAGCTGAGTCCTCCTCTCTCAGATCTGTGATTCTCAGGGTGAAGATGCCATTGTATCTTCTACTCTCTTGGTCAGGATACACCACCCGACCTGCATACCCTGGGTCTGTGGTTAGGTCCTCAGGGATCAACTTATCCCTCCACCTACCACTCTGTTTAGGACTAAACCACAGTGATGATGTGACAGTATTACGACCAACATTAGTGCAGGATATGTCCGCTGATGACCCCTTCAAGATACAGATTCTCCTCTTAGTGTATATTAATCTGTTGCAGTACTGACCAAAGATACCTGAAACACAGTGATGTAAAAATACTATAATATATTCTCTGTTATTCCTATGAAATCTCACAGTTGTCAAATGACAGTGAAATCAACACAGATGTAATACAGTGTTGACATGATGTAATAAATAAACACTCACACACTGTAGGAGAGTGGAGATCCTCATGACCTTTAACAGAACAGGAGTAACTGTCTCCATAGTTACTGTTGACTGAGTCTTTGTACTGGGGGGAGGAGCTCTCATCTATCCATTGTCCGTTCTTGTACCAGATGTAGGTGGGGTTACCAGTCAGAGGACAGGATGTGACACAGGTCAGTGTCTTATTGTATTGTTCTCCCAATTGTACCTGAAGATCTGAAGGGACATGTTATAAAAACAACAGTGTGGAACTTTAGCTAGTCAATTCTATTTAAGCAGGGGGTATAAATCAGCCCTGATCTAGCAGACATTTATCTGTACACCATCTTTATTAGCAGACATTATCTACCTGTTCACCATCTATATTAGCAGACATTATCTACCTGTACACCATCTATATTAGCAGACATTATCTACCTGTACACCATCTATATTAGCAGACATTATCTACCTGTACATCATCTATGTTAGCAGACATTATCTTCCTGTACACCATCTATATTAGCAGACATTATCTACCTGTACACCATCTATATTAGCAGATATTATCTACCTGTACACCATCTATATTAGCAGACATTATCTACCTGTACATCATCTATATTAGCAGACATTATCTACCTGTACACCATCTATATTAGCAGACATTTACCTTTACACCATCTATATTAGCAGACATTATCTACCTGTACACCATCTATATTAGCATAAGTTCAACTCTGTAAAATCTCTTCTCAGTGAAAAAGAATTCCATTTGAAACTCATTTTTCTTTCAGCACTTTTCTGTCAAATATACCATGAAATGCCTGAATTCATATTATTTACTTGTGTGTTAACTATACTGTTGTTGCACGTGAACACATTATATTAACTAAAGTACCAGTACCTGTGACAGTCAGGTAGACATAGGAGCCTGATGTCCATGAATGTTCAGTTTTAAAACTGAAATAATATAATGTTGAGTCCTCCTCTCTCAGGTCTGTGATTCTCAGGGTACAGTCATTGTCTTTATTCCCAAGGTACGATACACGACCTGTAGACTTATCTGGGATTTTAGTCATGATCCATGTCCCATAATACCATCCAGTTGATGTGACTGTGTAACCACTGGGATATGCGAAAGAGCAGCTCAGCTCCACTGTTGAACCCTTCAAGGCACAGATCTTCTTAGTGGAGTAGGTGACACCCCAGTTATCCTGACCCAGTACCACTGAAACACAGTCAGACATATCACAAGAGGATTTCTTTTGCATTGGCACAAACCTATTGGATCATTCATCATGGTTTGGCCACACTTTGTTGGCGTAGTTGTGTGGATGAAAACAGATGGATACAGACGACAATGTTCAAGAAAAATATTTGAGACAAAACACACCAGAATATATATTTGATTTCCACTTTGGCAAATGTGTGTAGATTGATAAACAGGTCATGTTCAAGTGTACATACCTGTTGCAGTGAAGAGAAAGACCACCAACACACTTCCTGTTAATTTCAAGGACATTGTTGTATCTCCGTCCCTGTAGTCTTAGAAACACATGAACAACAACTCACCATATAACTGGGGAGTCACTACATCTAACATACAGAAGTGTAAACTGTAGATGGAAGACATTACTGAAAATGAACCAGGCTAACATTGTTTTGTGTTGTTTGATTGTTCATGTGAATACTGAATGTACTGTGTGTATGTCTATTGTATTGTATGTTTGTCTATGTGAGTACTCTATGTACTCTCTGTCTGTCTTTTGTTTTGTATGTTTGTTCATGTGAATACTCTATATACTGTATGTATATCTATTGCTCCATGTAAGTATTGTGTCTTATGTGTCGTATGTCTTTCTATGTCTGTTTACAGAAATGCTGTGAAATCCAAAGGACATATCATAGCTATCATCAACATCTTCATCAACACCACAAACACCAGTAGCTCAATTTTCTTTTAAATGATACCATACAAAACCCATAGTATATCGCTCACTTATAAAACAAATGAAATCAAAATACCATCAAGCCTGCAATATTATCACTCACACTAAGAACTGAGGAAGAGGTCTTGTGGCGCATCAGTCAGTCAAGTTGCTAGCGCTTGTGAAATCAAGTGACAGAAATAAGTGTTTGTTCTGTGGTTCACATCATGTTGTCGGAGCAAGAAGTAACTGAAGCAGAACGGCCCTTTCCTTCCTGACACGATGATCAGACCCCCATGTCAGAAAAGGGCCATGACTGTTTCTTAATGGAAAATGTACTGCAGGTGTCTTTCACTGTTTGGCCTTACATCGCATGGGCAAAACCCCATCCCATGTGCAGAAATCATGAGTCTAATGTACCTGTTTTGGGATGTTTAGAATATGTAAAAACGTCTTGCCTTGCCCCTCTGAGATCTACTTGGAAGGGGTCAAATATTCATGGACTGCACCTCTGTCACTTCATAAATGACTGATGTGGTACTATATTACTATACGATGGGCAACATTACAATACCTGTGGGAGTGAAAGTGAGACATGAAGTCCCAAAATGAAGTCTCTTAATCTGTATATTAAGTGATATGTTGTGTAATCACTCACTACTACTTAAAGTACATGACATTCTCATTCTCAAAAGTCTGTAGCTTGATAAACAGGGCTACTAAAATGATCCAATTCTACCTGTCACTGACCAGACAAGGCCCACCAACACACCTTCTTTTGTTGTTAAGACCATTTTTGTATCCCCCTGCCTGTAGTCATAGAAACATAAACAACAACTCACTTTTACGGTTAAAACAGCTCACATGTTTACTGTTAAAAGCAGAGGTTCCTTAGCCTAAACTTAACCAATACCCTAAACCTTATTCTCAACCTAACTCTCATCCTCAGCCTAACCTTAACCTTTATCGTAACCACAACCGACGACAGGGTTTTTGTGGCTACAAAGAAATGATATAAATACATAATTTAAGATAAAATAAAACACAGTTACAGAGCGAAAGGAAGAGTGGTCTTGTATGTTGTCGAAACTGAAACTCTGAGGACTGATGCCTCTAGTTAACACAACTTGGTTTTCAGGGACCTTATAGTGGAACAGAGAACATAAATATTTCAGCCTGTGTCATCGATTTGCAGCAGTTTGTTTACCTGCCATCAATACACTCAGAGTAGTAAAAGATGTACTACAAAAAAATTAAGATAGGCCCCAATTGCGCAGACCATGCTCTCAAAGAATCCTCTGTGGCAAACATGCAAATGTTTTTCCTCCATTCAGCTCTAATTTAGTGAGGATGCAGGGAGGCCTTAGTGAATGACACTTCTGTGTGAGAGCAATGAAATTTTGATGTGAACTGTGATGGCGAGATTGACGTATGTACTAATAATGTTGAAAAGTTATTTGACATTAAATACTTTGAAATTAATTCGGAATACTTTCCCAGTGTATTAAACTGTCATTTCTACTATTTTTAATAAGTATGCTAAAGTATGAAATAGATGGGTCTATTCAGGGCCGGTTCCAGGCATGACTGACATAAGTGGCTGCTTAGGGACCCCAATATATGTACATATATTGAGACGGTTCAGTGACCAATGCAGGGGAACATTCC
>JACXGI010020388.1:0-11166 GCA_016801175.1 Esox masquinongy | reverse complement strand
GGGCGCAGGTCGCCTAACAGGGTGTGCCCTCACTCCAATAGGCTGGGGTTTTAAGGGTCGACTGTGGTAGTTTTGCTGCGGTGAGCTGGTCTTCACACTGTTTTCCGATGTTTTATTGCCTCGATGCCACGGCTCTCAGCCTAGGTCGTAGCTGTCGGCTGGGAGAGGAGAGGGTGAATAGGTAGCCGGCATATTCCCACATCGCCATAGGGGACTGGCATTAGTTCAAGCTGGTTTCCCTTGGGTAGGATATTATGGGCTGCCTGGTTCACTGTCCACCAGGCTGGCTTAGGGAGAGACTGTGAGTCACCACTGTGTGTTGTACTGAATGCCAAAATAAAATAAATCTGAAAGGGGATAAGTGTTTTTCCACAGTGCTGTACATATCTGAATATATCATGCGGGAGGGACAGACAACACACCTGTAAAACATGAATCATGTCATCAAAGTACATGGATAGCTCAGGGGAGAGGTAGGAGACTAGATACAGGCCAGTTCAGATGTTCAGGGGGACAGAACATAATGTCGGGAAAAGTACACAGCAAATTGACCATAACTAAGCCATAAAATAAATTGTATTAAAAATTAACAATAATCTCCCACCGTCATTAGACTGGAACTATATCGCATAATGTCTCATTAGGTAATTTCTTTTGGTTTTACTCTGCGGGGCCAAAAGACACCGACGGGGAGATTTTGTCCTAGTCTGTCTGTTGCCAATCCCTGGCCTCGGTGTGTCAGTTGTACTTTCTGGTTAAAATGACTGACGCTGTAGGATTGTGTGACCTTTTTCGGGAATACTTTATGGATATACAGCATATGTATGTGTGTACAGTATAGTTTCTGAAATGGATGAAATTAAATGGATAAAATATATATCATATCTCCATGAGGTGGTCTCTATCTTCGTCTATGATGTAAATCATGTCTATAACCCAAAACATATATCTTATGTCAGTGAGGTTATATATATATTGCCTCTCAGGTAAAAGGTACATCATATGCATGTTAGATCAAATATATACAGCTCCGGAAACAATTAAGAGACCACTGCACATTTTTCTTTCCTTTCCAAAAAAGTCGAAAAGGAAGGTTTTGAGTGAGGAACAGAAGCGTTCAATTTGCAGTGGTCTCTTAATTTTAACCCTTCTGTTCCTCACTCAAAACCTTCCTTTTCAAACTTTTTTGGAAAGGAAAGAAAAAGGTGCAGTGGTCTCTTCATTTTTTCCGGAGCTGTATATCACGTGGGTCGGACAAACTAAAATAATCACCAGATGGAAAAGGACTGTAACTTTGAAGTAACTGAATCAGAATTCCAAACGCTGCTGCGGAGGTCACATTAGGTTGATTGCCAATTAGCGGTACATGTGTCGGCCATAGAAGAAGTCTGACAATTAGCACTTTGATATGTGAGTTTTCAAAGCAACATGAGGCCGCTAACAGAGTTCCAATGTGGCCAAGTAGTCAGGACCGGGTGAACCCTGTGGTACAAACACAGTTCCCTCAGGGTGTTCCAGTATACCAGGATGATAATGCCCCCATACATACTGCTAAACACATTCGAGAGTGGTTTGTTGAATGCCAGGATGACGTGAAACGCCACCCGTGGCCTCCCCAATCACCAGTTCTGAACATCAGTGGACCGTTATGGGAGGTTCTGCAGCACAGTGCAAAATAGAATTTTCACGTCCGTCATCTCTCAAAGAACTGGAGGCTTTTCTTGTTGAAGAACGGTGCGATGTCTCAACACGCTAAGTTATATTTGCAGTGCTAGTATGACAGCAGTCCAAGAAGGACTGAAGAGCTGTTCTGAAGGCAAAGGGTAACCTTAATCGTTATTAGGTCCTTGATGTTAATATACACTTAAGTGTTTCCAATATTTTGTCCATTCCCTTTCTATAAAATATCTCCATAAAAATCAAACTACCTATACAATATATGTCTATGAGATAAAATATATATAATTTTTCCAGATTTATCTTTTTCGAGTAGGATAAGTAGAGGACAAGATTGAGAGAAGGATTGCGGGAGGTGGTGAGGGAGCAGGGGGGAGGAAGAGATGGAGAAGACGATTGCGGGAGTTGGTGAAGGGAAGATCAGGAGGAGGAGATGGAGAAAGTAGCATGAGTTATGGGGTCCCAGATGTTCCCCAGATTGTCCTTCACAACCACATGACTGTTGACCTCTGGAGATCCACAACGAAGTAATGAGCTGGCTTTACCTTGGCTTTATAAATTCACGCTCACGCACAGACACACACACTGATACACATAGATATGGACAGACACACATTGACACACAAAGACACACACTGATATACACAGACACACACAGGGATTGGAATTGCCAGTGGCCTTACGATACAATACTAGCACATTACTTAGGTTTTCCAAAGATATATATATTGCATTGTGATTGGATATTTTGTTGTTATGGGGATTCAATGTTCCAGACAAATGCTCTCTGTATTTTTGCTGCAGAGAAAAGAAGGGAACTAATTGGCTGCATGTCAACAACAAAAAAAGATGGAGATTGAGCTATAGAAGGACAAATACTGGAGTTTTGTACAGGTACAATAGGGGCAACTAACTAGTGCACAAATCATTAAGAAATATTTGTAAAATGTTCAACACGACTCAACAAGCAATTTCATACTCCACTAGGTTAAGGAGTCTGTCTGTTTGTCTGTCTGCTGTAATGTTTTAGCGTAACAAATTGTGTATGTAAAAGAAACTATGACATCAAATAATCTATTTAGGCTTTGTACTGACCCAGAATACAACAGAGAATTGCATTGTTGTTGGTTTACATCTTTCAAACTATTGCTGCTGCACTGTACATCAGAATGTAGACTAACTGGCTGACAAACAATAGCTGCTATGCTGAGTGCTCTGATTGAACTACGTCCATCATATGATTAAACATACAGAGAGAGAGAGAGAGAGATACAACACAGACACAAAAGAGACAGTGTATATTTGCATAAGCTGGTATTGGAGGCCCATAGACACTAGTGATAAAGAGAATAGATAGAATATGACTAAGCTCCCTTTCTTACCCTCTCTCGCCCTCTCTTTCTCTCCCTCTATCTCTCTCTGTCTCACCTCTCTCTCCCTCTATCTCTCTCTGTCTCACCTCTCTCTCCCTCTATCTCTCTCACCTCTCTATGTCTCTGTCACTCTTTTTATCCCTGTTTCCCTCCTTTCCGCTATCAATCTCCATTTCTCCTCCCAGCTCAGTCTCCTTCTCACTCTCACATTCTGTCTCTCTCTTCCTTCCTTCTCCCTCTTCTACTCCTTCTCCTGCATGTTTCTCTCTCTCCCTCTGTCAAATAAAAAATCTATGGGCATTAATGGCATGAATGACTGGTCAATGTTGCCAGAGTAAAGTAACACCAAAGAAAAGTTAGAAAAAAACACTTGCAAATAGAAGAGTAGGTGTATATGAAAAACAATAATAATTCTATGTACAAAGGTAAGTTTTATATACAATGTATATAATCATTATTCATATTTGTTTGTGTAGGGTATTGAAAAGAGTCAATATTATAGTCCTCTCTGGCTAATCATCTTATTGATGGTTTCAGTACATAGGCTATGGTCACTAATGAACTCTATTTCCGATGTGTGATAGTGAAAAAGACGTCACCGTGCTGCTGCTAACAGTATAGCATCCTGCAGTGCCAGCTGACCCGTCACACACCAGGCACGGACCAGTGATCCTCTTTTTTCACAAACATGTGGCCTCCCGAGCTGACAACTTTCGAAACATTTGACCAGTAGACTATTGTTTAACTCTGTTTCAACTGCATTTGATTGTTCTTCTATCCTTTAACCCCAGTGTGTTCTTGTTATTCACCTCCGGCTGTATATGTTTTGCCCTTGGAGACAGATCATTTGTGGTAACATCAATCTGGTGTTTATGAGACAGTTTTGATAAGGTGTCTCTCTCTGGGCAGAGACGGTTTACCATAAACACAATGCTTTTATGAGCATGGTATGGCCACTTTCATTGGGCAAAGTGAATTTGCATGCCCTTTTTTCAGAGGGCAGCTGAAGAGGGTCCTCCTGCTTCTACACTGCACTGCATGGTTAGTAGAATCTCTGTCCATTTTAGGAGGTTTTCACTAAATTATAGGGGTTTTCACTAAACTGATGTGCATTGATTTACAATCAGAACAGCAGAAAATAGCAACCAAAAAGTAATAAATTTTTATTAAAATTGCCCTGGCCTTTGCTGTCGATTTATTTTGTTTCATGGTTGTAAAGTTTTGACGCAAGTGTCGTGTTTGGGCGGGCTTTAGAGGGAGGCAGAAATGACGAATCCCCATTGGTCAACCAGCCTGTGCAGCTTCAACCAATCTTCCAGTTGATTTAATATCTAGCCTTGCTACATTAATATTGAGGCTTGCACCATAATCATATACCCTGAGAGAACGTGTTAGCAACTAATTTGTTACTCTATATAGTTCCTTTATCAAATTTCAGAAATAAGATTGTATCCCCTGAACAATTATCTCCTGAACTTTTGTTAGCTAGCCAATTGGCAAAGATGAAGCTGTCTAGGAAGTTGATTCATACAAATTACTGTGTTTGATCATTTAGCTGGATGCATAATCAAAGACAAAGAGGCAAAGTAGATGGACCTACCATTGCCCATAATCATCTAGGCATAGATCCTTTGTGAGACAGAGCTGTTGCTTGACTCGATAATTACGCTGTTAAAACAAAGGAATAATAGCAAGTGATTTTTTGGAAATGTTGCATTTTTTGGAAATGTTAAGTCAAAAAGAAAGATTAGAACCAGAAATAACTGTTGGTCATGAATGTGGATGTCATCCTTAACACTTCAGCATGGTTTTCTGGCACCGTCGATGCCACTCAGGGCAACACATCAGAAGATTGCAGGTTTGCCAGCTACCATTTTACATTTTAATAATTTCAGACTCCGTTATCCAGAGAAACTGACAGGAACAATTAAGGTTAAGTGGCTTGCTCAAAGACAGTTATGTATTTGTCAAGATTTTAAAGGCACAGTAGATGGACATAAAATTAGAAGTAAATCCTTTATAAGACAGTGTTAAAAGTCTGTTGCTTGTCTTAATAATTTAAATCAGGGGCGAATATTCCATTCAGGTAGAGAGAAGTCAGTGTCTCTTGAATATTTGAATCTTAAAGCAACAGTGTTTTATTACTTTGATTGATTTGACACATCCTGTGTCGTTGCAACCAGTCTGCAAAACTCATAATTTTACATTAATTGTCAAATGATATATTCAAACTCAATAATGATTTTAAATTTACACAGTTATTATCAAGGTTATTCCCCTCTAATGTATACTTGGGGATCTTTCATAGAGACGTGATCCTACGGGTTATTGTGTTTAAGAAACAGGATAACATTTCCACAAAGTGTTCCACTAGGTTTTCTTGATAACAGTTTCCAACATAACATAGACAAAACCTTAAGAGCAAAAACCATTTCTGAATAGTAATTATATTTGAAGAATACCTAATTGAACTTGTTATTAGGAGACTGTAACAAAGAGGCACTGTCCATTTGACACATTCCATGAGAAGAGTCTGCCCTCCCCTTCCTATCGCTATGGTTAGAAATATATTATTAGTAATAATATGGGATATTACAGCTATGGAACCAGAACCACCTGTGACAAAGGAACAAAAATGATTTGAAAAATTTGCAGTGGGTGGAAGCCTAATCAAGATAACCAATTTACAACTAATACTGTTTCATTATTCGCACTGACTATATGCTGCAGTTTGTATAGTTTTACTGAGGAGCTCAATGAGGTGTCATAACTCAGTTTGTATAGTTTTACTGAGGAGCTCAATGAGGTGTCATAACTCAGTTTGTATAGTTTTACTGAGTAGCTCAATGAGGTGTCATAACACAGTTTGTATAGTTTTACTGAGGAGCTCAATGAGGTGTCATAACTCAGTTTGTATAGTTTTACTGAGTAGCTCAATGAGGTGTCATAACACAGTTTGTATAGTTTTACTGAGGAGCTCAATGAGGTGTCATAACACAGTTTGTATAGTTTTACTGAGTAGGTCAATGAGGTGTCATAACACAGTTTGTATAGTTTTACTGAGGAGCTCAATGAGGTGTCATAAAGCAGGTAGGGATAAAGATGTGCATCCTGCTGTCCTTTAGAACTAGTCCGCACTTTGGGAGGAAGGTGATAAAACATGACACACCAACTCATTATCACTAAACCAAGGAATTCATATTCCTTTCATTCATATAATCTCTCTGTCCTCTCCAATATTAGAAGCAGGTAAATTGGTCCCTCCTCCAAGCAGGTAAACTGCCCCCCCCCCTCAAGCTAGTAAATTGGTCCCCTCCCAAGCAGGAAAATTGGTCCCCTCCCAAGCAGACAAATGTGTCCCCCCCAGTAATGACAAGACTATAAAAGAAAAATATAAAATGTGTCCCCCTCAACCCCGACTATGTTGTGATTATGTTGTGACTATGTTGTTGGAGACAATAAAACCTGGTCATCGACATAGAGAGGAAGTTTGATATATTTGATATTTAGGACAAGCCCTGTTGCTGTAGATAGATTACATATATATTAAAAAGTGAAATAGTCTGCTCTTCTGTGACCAATTATGACAACATACAATTAGGTCTGGAAATAATTGGACACTGACACAAGTTTCATTATTTTGACTGTTTACCAAAATATATTAAATTTACAGTTAAATAATGACTATGTGCTTACAGTGCAGTCTCTCAGCTTTAATTTGAGGGTATTTACATCCAAAATGGAAGAAGGGTTTAGGAATTATAGCTCTTTAATATGTAGCCCCCTCTTTTTCAAGGGACCAAAAGTTATTGGACAATTGACTCAAAAGCTGTTTCATGGACTGGTGTGGGCTATTCCTTTGTTATTTCTTGATAAATGATGCAAGTAAAAGATCTGGAGTTGATTCCAGGTGTGGCATTCACATTTGGAAGCGGTTGCTGTGAACCCACAACATGCGGTCAAAGGAGCTCTCAATGCAAGTGAAACAGGCCATCAAACAGGCTGCAAAAAAAATCCATCAGAGAGATAGCAGGAACATTAGGAGTGGCCAAATCAACAGTTTGGTACATTCTGAGAAATAAGAACGCGCTGGTGAGCTCTGCAACACAAAAAGGCCTAGATGTCCATGGAAGACAACAGTGGTGGATGATCGTAGGACCCTTTCCATGGTAAAGAAAAACACTCTCCAGGAGGTAGGCATATCATTATCCAAGTCTACCATGAAGAGAAGACTTCACAGGAGAAAATACAGAGGGTTCACCACAAGGTGCAAACCATTCATAAGCCTCAAGAATAGAAAGGCCAGAAAAAACATCTAAAAAAGCCAGCCCAGTTCTGGAACAGCATTCTTTGGACAGATGAAACTAAGATCAAACTGAACCAGAATGATGGGAAGAAAAAAGTATGGTGAAGGCTTGGAATGGCTCATGATCCAAAGCATACTACATCATCTGTAAAACACATTGGAGGCTGTGGCATGGCTATGAATGGCTTCCAGTGGCACTGGGTCACTAGTGTTTAATGATGATTACCTGGGCGTTCCCCGACAGAAGAAAGAAGCAGCCTGATGAATTCTGAAGTGTATAGGGATATATTGTCTGTTCAGATTCAGCCAAATTCAGCGAAGTTGATTGGCCGGCACTTCACTTTACAGATGGGCAATGACCCAAAACATACTGCGAAAGCAACACATGAGTTTTTTAAGGCAAAAAGTGGAATATTCTGCAATGGCCGAGTCAATCACCTGATCTCAACCCGATCGAGCATGTATTTCACTTGCTGAAGACAAAACTTAATGCAGAAAGAGCCACGAACAAACAACAACTGAAGACAGCAGCAGTAAAGGCCTGGCAAATCATCAAAAAAGAGGAAATCCAGCGTTTGGTGATGTCCATGCGTTCCAGACTTCAAGCAGTCATTGCCTGCAAAGGATTCTCAACAAAGTATTAAAAATTAACATTTTATTTATGATTGTGTTAATTTGTCCAATTACATTTGAGCTCCTGAAATAAGGGGACTGTGTGTGAAAATGGTTGGAATTCCTAAATGTTTCATATGATATTTTTGTTCAACCCCTTGAATTAAAGCTGAAAGTCTGCACTTCAAACGCATCTCGCTTGTTTCATTTCATATCTATTGTGGTGTCGTACAGAGCCAAAATTATAAAAATTGTGTCAGTGTCCAAATATTTCATAACTGTATATTCATTTTAGACAGCATAGGTCATAGATCGTTCATCCTATTAAATGTTTTTTTAAGATATTGAGTGTCAGGTATCAAATGCCTTTTGGAAATCAATAAAGAGAGCAATTATTAGTTTAAGTAGGTGAATGGGGAAGATTTGGTCATATCATGGCAGTATCCTTCGTGAGCTCTGTTAGTAGCATGGAGGACGGGACGTAGGACTAACACTGTCCTTGATCTGTCCGAAATGTCTGAAATAGGACAACTATCATCACTCACCTAAACATTTCCCTAGTGCCTAAACATTCAATGAGATGTTAACTCCAAATAGCAAGATGTGTTGTATTGCTGTTTCTTCTAAAATTATTCTTCACAGTCAGACGCTATGTAGTTGAAAGTTTGTATGAGAAGAAATGCGAGAAAATGGACTTGGAAACGATGCTCCCCAGCCAGCCAGCGAGGGAGGGCTGTGGGTTCGGGTTACTTCTTGGGGCTAATGGAACGTGTGAGGTGTTCAATGTCTTGCATGTTTGGTTACAAACCCCAGTTGGTTCTGAGCCCCCCACCCTTTCAGGATGTTTCCTGAAGGAGATTTACTTTCTCTTTGAGTTTTACCATGCCACAGGGCTAAAACAGCTGGTACAGCTGGTTCTTCCTCACCCCCTTACAGGGTGAGACTATACAGTGGCAGTATTCACCCCCCTTGGACTTTTATAAATTTAGTTGTGTTATGATGTGAAATTGAAGTTAATTTAATCAGGAGTTTTAGCCACTGAGCAACACAAATAAGTGAAAAATAAAATCTGCAATTTGTTCTAAATTGATTACAAATATAACAGAAAATGAGCCAGTTTACGTCCCATTCCAGGCTGGCAGATCCTCAGTGGGTATTTCTACCAGTTCAGAATGTCCACAGTCCATCGATTGCTATACTCAGTGCCTCCCAGTGATTGGTTCCCCCTGTTATAGCAAGTTCCTGAGATTTGACTTTGAGGCTGTAACATGTCCTCTCTCTCCACCCTTTCAAAGCTAGTCCAGGAAGCCCTGGCACTCATCAGGACCTGGGGCTTTATGCTATTGGCCCCATATGGACATGTGCTGGTTGTGGTGGATTCAAGGGGACAGGTGGTGTTTGCACACCTCGATGCTGCTTCGTCACGTTGTGTCACTGGGTTTTAGGGTGAACCAAGAGTTCCTGGGTCTCAAACTGGACACATTGAGGTTCTGTGGAGGGCAGGCAAGTTTAGCCTCTGCTTGATCCAGTTTCAGCATTGTGCCATAATGCCCCTCCTCCTGTTGGAGTTGATGGAGTCTATGATACCAGTCATTCCCATAGAGCTATTCTGGATTCGCCCAGCTTGCGTTTGGTGATTTCCTCACGCTTGAGCACTTCCTGCTGCCTACAATAGGCGGTCCAGATGTACCCGTCATTCTGGATCCTTTTCTAAAACACCGCCCTTCTCGTGGATTTGGCCCCCGGCCTAGAGCTTTGGTGATCTCATTGTCACAGCACCCGTGGAAAGCCGTGACCATGTCCAACGGGATCATAGCCTTCAAGTTGTTGCTTTGCTAAACCTACTGTATCTCAAGGTAAGGTTCTGTCTAGGAAGCATTGAGGAGGTTCCTTGCTATGTGACAGCAAAGGACAACTGCTGCCTAACAGGATAAATGCTCACTCACCTCAGGGTGTCCTGTTCCCTTTTTAAAATATCTGACCATGATGGTTATCTGTAGGGCTGTAACAATGATGCCCTTTTGGCTCCTTGCTGCCTAGGAACGATGAAGAGCGGTCGTAGATCGGAGAATCTTAGGGTTGAGCCGTGATTATAACACCTGCGAAAGGCGGAGCTTCCGACGGTTTTGGCCCCTGAGATTTGGCAAGGGGTGATTGTATCACATTCCCTCCTTCAGGGAACGCATAATACAGTCGAAAAACTTTGTTTATAGATCTTGCTATTTATCCGATTTTGTCGTTTGGGTTTATATTTCTGGTGTGATGGATTTGCGTTCAGTTTTCAAATAGTTTTTCCAACCGTTGCCATTTCAAATGGGGATTTTGTTCCCGTAGTTCCATAAACAAGATTTATTTTTTCTCTCTTCAAATCTTCGAAGCTGATTAGACCTGTATTTTTCACATTATTTTTTTTATATTGTTTTGGTACCAGGTGATATTTTACACGTCCATCCTGGTCTGTGGGTTTTCTGTGTGTCTGGTTTGACAGTTGCCTCAGGTTTTTCCTGGCAGTGTTACATTCACTGTCAAATTATTTTATTTTTGGCATTTTTTTGGTGTACGTTTTCCCCTCATAAGTCCTTTTTAGATTATTATGTTGCCATCATCATCATCATCTTCATCCGCTTATCCGGTATCGGGTCGCGGGGGCAGCAGCTCCAGCAGGGGACCCCAAACTTCCCTTTCCCGAGCCACATTTGCCAGCTCTGACTGGGGGATCCCGAGGCGTTCCCAGGCCAGTGACGAAATATAATCTCTCCACCTAGTCCTGGGCCTACCCCGAGGTCTCCTCCCAGGTGGACGTGCCTGGAACACCTCCCTAGGGAGACGTCCTGGGGGCATCCTTACCAGATGCCCTAACCACCTCAACTGGCCCCTTTCGATGCAAAGGAGCAGCGGCTCTACTCCGAGTTCCTCACGGATGACTGAGCTTCTCACCCTATCTCTAAGGGAGACGCCAGCCACCCTTCTGAGAAAACTCATTTCAGCCGCTTGTACTTGCGATCTCGTTCTTTCGGTCATGACCCAGCCTTCATGGCCATAGATGAGGGTAGGAACAAAAATTGACCGGTATATCGAGAGCTTTGCCTTCCGGCTCAGCTCTCTTTTCGTCACAACGGTGCGGTAAAGCGAATGCAATACCACCCCCGCTGCTCCGATTCTCCGGCCAAGCTCCCGTTCCATTGTCCCCTCACTCGC
>JACXGI010020387.1:0-11213 GCA_016801175.1 Esox masquinongy | reverse complement strand
CACACACACACACACACACACACACACACACACACACACACACACACACACACACACACACACACACACACACACACACACACACACACACACACACACACACACACACACACACACACACACACACGTTGTGTCTGACGGATCGACAGGTTATAATGTAGACCGCTAGCTCACTCAGCAGTTGGTTGTAGTGTCGAACAAGACCACCTAATCACTGCCAATCAAGGATTTAACCAAAACGTAATTGTCAAACTTATTGCACTTCTCCCTCCCTTAATAGCAGCCCAATGCGGATGACCGAAAAGGCCAAAATTGCAGATCTGAAGTCCATTTAAGCTTTCTATAAGCCGGACTGGCCGACTCAATAAGCTTCTAGATCCCTGCAGGCTCTACCACCAGCTGTCTGCTGTAAGAGACACTGACAGATATGTTCATAACTAACCTATGATAGACCACACGCTGTCATTTCCAATGAGAAGAAAGGTAAGCCGAGTGGGCGGAGTTAAGGAGCTGGGCAGAGTCAAACTGGAGCTAGCTAGATGAAAACATTGTTTCTTTTTTTGTTTTTTACTTTACTGACTAACGGTACAGTATGGAAAACAGTGTCCTCTTTGTCAAAAACATATTCTACGTTTGGCAATATAAAAGGTATCGATGAGACGCTTTTTTATAAACTGGGGGGATCGGCCCAGTTCCAGACACTTGGCCTTCTCTGCCCATGAGGAGGGAAAATGACAATCTGATACTTCACATGCACACAGCCAGAGAACCATCAATTTGGGAGCTTAAAAAAAGGCTATAGTTCATCAGGCAGATAGCGAGCCAAGCAGTCTCTGGCCATCCAGTGTGTTCAATCAGACAGCCAGACTGTACCATCTGCAGCAGCTGAACACACGTGGACAATGACATGTCTATCCAGGGTGCGTGTCCTTAGTTAAGGTCTTAACATCGATATAATACAGTCCACACATTTCTCATTCCTGAAAAGTAACTAGACAGCCACAGGAAACCGCGATCCATCAAGACGCAACAATGGTAGATGAGACCAGAAGCTCGGAGGATATCAGGAAGTAGGCGAAGAGTTGAAATGTGAGCCCGACACGCACGGGCAGTGAAGCATAAACAATGAAAATGAACCTTCTCCACTCATTCATGTCTGCTGCACACCCAGCAGAAGAGTCCACCATAGAATCCTACAGTACCATGAGTCCATGATGGTTAGCGGTCTGCCAAGTCTACAGTACAACAAGTCTGTGCTGAGTGAGGTCCCGAAAAGCCTACAGCTTCATCTGTATAGACCAGCAGCCAACATGCTAGTCTGGACAGGGCCTCCCACCACCATGTGCTGAGCGATTATCTCCTACATCCAGACAGTGAGGTTCAGGCACACGCTGCCACACCCACACTGTCAATACAATACACACAGCCAGGTAAACAGATATACCTCCACACTGTCAATAAACTACATCCAGCCTGGAAAACAGACACACGTCCACACTGTCAATAAACTACACACAGCCTGGCAAACAGACAGCCCTCCACACTGTCAATACACTACATCCAGCCTGGCAAACAGATAGCCCTCAACACTGTCAATACACTATATCCAGCCTGGCAAACAGACAGCCCTCCCCACTGTCAATACACTACAGCCAGCCTGGCAAACAGACAGCCCTCCCCACTGTCAATAAACTACACACAGCCTGGCAAACAGACAGCCCTCCCCACTGTCAATACACTACAGCCAGCCGGGCAAACAGACAGCCCTCCCCACTGTCAATACACTACAGCCAGCCTGGCAAACAGACAGCCCTCCCCACTGTCCAGCACTAAAGCATGGGGATACTCAAATTAAAGTCAACACATGACTGCAGCATGGTAAAAATAACTGCCCTGGCCTGCAATCCAGTCAGACACCGTCCAAAATTACACACCATTTCCTATGTAAGACATTGACCAGGTCCCAATTTCAAAACGAGTGCACAATATAGGGAGTAGGGTGTCATTTGGGTGGCAGCCAGTTAGTCCAGTCATCTGAGTCGTAGCACAGCTCACGTGCCAGCAGAGAACAGCAGGCTATCAGTCCAACTTGATGTGTTTAAAAAAAAAAAAAAAAAAAAAAGACAGCCAGGTGTTGAAAGGGTCACTATTTCAATCTGTCACTTTCATAGAGATGGATAAAGGAAACCTCCCTATAGGGAGGAGCACGTGGACAGTACATTTAAAGGGAACACAATTTCCAAATAGTGAATGTTCTCCTTCATGACTGGCCAACCTCTAAGGATTACCCTGTAAAACATGACTCCAAACAGGTCATCAGCCAATGAAACTGGAAGTCCCACCTAGTGGACTACTCCTAAACGGATGAGGCCATCAATGAGATGTCCATGTAAGCAGTCTGGCATCCATCTCTATGGTGACATTTAGAAGTGGAGCCTGTGCAGAACCGTGATCCGGTGGTAACTTTTCAAAGAAGCTTGTAGAATGGCATACAAACAAAAACCAGCTGCAAAGTCTGAACACCTAGCAGCAAGAGATGTATCATTTTAAAATGATTACTGTGATTATCTTCCCCAAGACAACATCTCAGACATAATCAGTCGTTGACTGAAGTCAAGTCATTGGTGGATTTAAAGTGCATTTCACAACGTCCCAGTAAGCTCTCCACGGGAAGTTGGCCCATCTATCCATCTCTAATCAGCAGTCTAATTAACAGACAACACCCACCTGGCTGCCGCCCCCAGTCCCACGTCTCAATGATGGAGTGATGGACAGATGTGGACACTTCCTCCTCTTCTTTCTTCTCTTTATCGTTGGTCTCATCTTTTTTCTGAGTTCCAAAGCAATCAGTGCTGTCTTCTGGAAGGAGAGAGGGAGGGACATTTTGATGGTTAGCATTCCAGACAGGCAGCCTCATTATCCAGTGTGATTCCTGGCACCCGCCCCCTCGCCATGAAAAACTGTCAAGTAGAAGAACGTCCCAGGGGAGGGAGATGCCTCCAGCAGGGTTGGTTTCAGAAGGAGTTCAGGAATCTCATAAAGACAAGACCACATAGAGCGGTAAACACAAATAAAATAAGTAACATATCAAAAGTAACAGGGTACATGGGTAGTGGAGTCATGAAAAGGGTTTAGGGTAGATGGGTGTTGTAGTCATGAAAATGTTACAGGATAGATGGATGTTGTAGTCATGACAATGGTACAGGGTAGATGGATGTTGTAGTTATGAAAAGGGTACTGGGTAGATGGGTATTGTAGTTTCTACCTTGGTGAGAAGATTCTTCTCCACTGAAAGTAATTTCTTCATCCTTTACCATCTCATTCCACATCTCGCTTAGCCCTTCTGGGGAGAATACACGCTGGCATAGAAGAAATCAATATGGAATTAGGATTTATAACATCCCACGTGTATTACAAGAATATGCCTTGTCAAGGAACAGGGTGTTCAGGTGAAAAGCAGTGCACTATATAGTTGATAGGTAGGGGTCCGTTGAGAATAAGAGTATTACCTTTCATCAGATGGTCAAGTAAGTAGTAACATTGGATCTTATAGAAGCATGAAGGGCACATTTAGAGTACATGGAGGGTTTAAGAGGGGTTTGTTCTTGGACTTTCTTGGAATGGTTTGATTAAGCATGTTGTTTTTAATTTACTAGAGTTTAAACTCATTACTTTCTTATGCTACCAGCTAAAGGTCTGTTAAATATAAAAAATAATGTTCTAACTGACACACCTCCAGCAGTAGGTTTGTATAGATTGTTGTATTTTTTTTGTTGTTTTTTTAAATACTGGAAGTTACTGAATAAAGGGTGTGCTTTATAAAGTCTGGAAAACATTGCAATCACATGATCCTCTTCCAGCCATAAAGCACACAGTGTCCTGTCAGAGTCAAACAGGCCCAGGCCATTCTGATGTGCCCTACTCACATTGCTTCATAAAGTAATCCAAGAACTATTGACTAAACAAGTAACCAAAATATTCAAAGATTCAGGTTTCAAATGTCAATAACATCGGGATTGAACCTGACACCAAGCATGCTAACACCAAAGTCATGTGTAAAACAGGCTGATGGGAAAACCTCAGTTTACACTGCTTTCAACAGACCATTAAGAGCAAACATGAAATGAGGTGTCATTTGTTAAGACATGGTTTAGAGCTGTCTAATTACGGCAACAATCAGTTAGGGGAATACTTGCGCAACACTAGCATAAATGATTTTTTTTTGCTTACTAGCGTAAATGACGAAGCAAAACAAACAAATACGTCATCACATTGCATGATTTCACACAGATGGATAGAGTGTCAACTTCAATGGACTCAATACTGAGTTCTGAGAAAGAGCAGAGATTTAGCCTGGTATATCTCTGACATTTAAAAATAAAGGCAGTAGCAAATAGCAAAGATTATGTTTGGGCTTTATTTGTTGCCATGGTAACATGACAACAGTGGTATTGAGTAGGTCGTTTGAGGGAATCAATCTAGATGTTTGTGTGGAGTAACTTTTTGGTAACACAATATCTTCACCACTCCCATTCTAATTTACAAGGGGGCTATAGCGGGGTTCTTTTAAATTTATATTGTGAAAGCAAATACGAGTCGACATACTCCTAAATATAACATATGAAGCTAGCTTTACAGATCTTCATATAACAATTTCTGATTCATGATGAAAAATTATGATTTTCTTGTCGATGTAACCCACACCTTTATCTCAGTTTAATATTATTTGGTCATGGAATAACAGTTGGTTTAATATTATTTGGTCATGGAATAACAGTTGGTTTAATAAAATTCTAGTTTATATGATTATTAGCTACTTTGCACTGAGTTCCAGGGCACACACACCAGTTTGTGACATAAAACATTATTGCAAGAATCTGCTAAGCAATGTCGGCTCCTTTAACATACTAATCAGGTGTGCAGTGCAGGGCTGAAACGAAATCATGCACACCCAGTAACTTACAGTGAACGGTTAACAACCCCTCCAGGGAGCTGTTCATCTCCAAATGTTACAATATTCACTCCGACAAACAAAACGTTTCAGTCGGATAAACGTTCGAGCTAACAATGTTTTTATTGGATAGATTCAGGTAGTGCCCTCCTTATTTAATTCTGTTTAACAAAATGATTAGCCACCAGGACAAAACATATCGCTGAATTTATACAGCCCAACTTCGCATGGCAATAGCGTGGAACAGGGTACCGAGTCCAGCGAAATTATCCTACCCAAAACCGAATCTCCCTGTCAGTCCAGGTCTTACCTGCAAGTCAATCTTCAGCCATTTGTCATGGAACCTTAGTTGGGCATCGAGGGTAAAAGACGGAGAGGGCATCTTTGCCTCTTCTCTCCCGGCTGCAATCGCAGCCCTCCCTATGAATAGACCCAAATAATTATACACAGAATTGGCCTCAGTACACCAATAACTAGATAGCTAGGTAGCGTTAGCTATCAGCAAGACTATGACATTTAAAAGCCTATTTCCTAGCCAAGACATTAGCAATAGCAAGCTAGGTGTTTATAGCAAAGGGCAAGCAAATACCTATCCAACGCGTTAACAATGAAATTATTATGTTGGGGACAATGTTACGAGCTGATGTTGCTTGATGTCAGCAATATTAACACGTGACTTCACATAAACAAAATAACATTTTGATAACGAACCAAGCTAGATCGCGATGTAACTAGCATATATACGTTAGCTAGTTAGCTATATTTCATTGCCATGTAATGTCATAAACAGCAAAGGACACAAACATCAACATGTTCTTAATCAATATATATATATACACACACATTTTTAAAAAGCACATCTGCTACTCTAGCTATCGTTACTGCACTCCATGGTTTCAGGTATTTACTGGTGAAACTGTTTGGATCGCTACTTACAGTGTTGTCATACATAGAGCGAACTGTTAGTGCTGCAGTTTAGCTCCACCATAGCTACCTACAGTACCGACTAGTTATAAAGGCTATCTGACTGCATCCAGCAATCTCGCTACCTTGGTCATAACAAATGCAGTCCGACGCGTTTCACATATTTTACTAGACGACGTAACTTACTCCCTTTAAACACTTACATATGACAAGCATATAAAATAGTATTGTCCTCACCTGCAAGTTTTGTCTTATTTTATAATCGTCCCTCCAGTTCTATCACGGGCTTTGCTGCATTACCAGGTCCTCCATGTTGGACTCATTTGATTGGCAGTTGAACCAGCCAAGGCGTGATGTGTGGAAACAGACGACGTAGCTCGACTTCACTTTCATCCTTCCTTCGCCCCTTCCTCCAGACTTAAGTGTAAGCAAGTGATCTACCTTCACGTGACTGGTACCATTTCAGTCTGATTAGCCTGTGTTAGAAATGTGATCATTACATGTGAATAGGACATGTGTTTGCGATCCTCACCCTGACTTTGCTGTAGTGTAGTTGCAAGTTCATTCATAATCAAAATGTGTGTGTTGTTTTATATGTGAAGAGAATCATTCATACATCTCTGCTGAATTGCATGATGATGTATTCCAATGCTTTACAGTTGATAGATTTTAAAAGTATTACGTTCGTTTTGTTTATATAGATCGTAATATTGGTTGTGTGGCACATCACATTGTGCTATTTAAATTGTACATGACTTGCATTTGTGTATGTCAGCCTATGGAGGGCGCTTTCGCTGTATGGATTGGAATGGCCTCGCCTGTACGGACCTGTGCGCCGAAGTGACTAGTAGGCGACTGTTTTTTGTTTAACTACAATATAAGCAGTAATGAAAATAGAAAGGAGAGAAAATGCAATACCAGTTGCTACTGGTATATGGATAGCTGTAATATCAAGTTTCATCAATGGATCGACGTTTGTGCTACAAAAAAAGGGAATATTACGAGCCCGGAAAAGAGGTAGATTTGCAAAAGAATTTAAGTATTTTCATTGTTAGCTCAAAGTTTCATCCTCAGACACAACTGCATCGTGTTATTCTACGTGACATCCTTCTCTTTACACTATTTCTGTTACGTGACAACATTATTCAGTCTGGCAGTTCAAAACAAACTGATTTCGCGGCTAAACAAAACACTGCTATTGCGGATCAGGAAATAACCGTGTGAATAAGGTGCCCGACTACCAGTTAATGGCATCATGTTAACAATCATGTATTTTGTAGGTAGTTCCTATCTAAAAGATGGCGTATGGTGGAGCGGCACACTCTCCAGTAAGTAGTGTAGTTAACACTGCCATCTGTCATCTATCCGGTGAAGTACACCATGATGTGGATGCCTCAACAAGGCCTACTCACTAATTGTTTTTATTTGACACCGCACAATGGTCAACGTTTTCTAAAACAAAAACTACGTACAATTAGTTTTTCATGAATGCTACCAAATTCCTCCTAACAGTGATTGTGGGCCAGATTGGAAATTTCCTCGCCTATAATGCTGCGCCCGCTGTTGTGGTCACACCGTTAGGCGCTCTGGGGGTGCTGTTTGGGTGAGTGATTGGAAAGTTACATGTCAAGGTGTGACTACTACTTGTTTTTATGTGGAAAAAGTTACAGTAAATCTGATCAATGCAAAGCTTACATCACTGTCTAACAGCATACCTGACTGTAAACCTGAACACATGCCTGACTGTTGACTGACTGACTGTTTTGATAAAGGGCTTACTTTGTGACACAGGGCTGTGCTGGCCTCCTTTCTCCTCCAGGAACAGCTGAATGTTCTTGGGAAGATGGGCTGTGTGTTATGTTGTTGTGGCTCTGTGGTGCTCATCATTCACTCTCCAACGTCAGAGAGCGTCACAAATAGTCTGGAGCTGGAAGAGAGGCTGGCTGATCCAGGTGTGTGACCTCTGACCTGAAGATGTTTATTACCACACTAATGGCACACCATTCCCTATAGTGCACTGCTTTGGACCAGAACCCATTGCGCTAATCGTTTTACACATTCAATTTATGCAACAAGTTCAAAGTTTATTTATCAAATGCACCAAATTACACAGCGTCATTCTGCACAGTAAAATTGTTGTGACATGGCACACGACATCTACTTAGTAATATGGGTAGAATTGTCAAATATTATAGATACAATATGTCTATGAATGGTACATACAGAAGAATATTCTAATGTACACTGAATGTACATGGAACAGTTGCACATCCTCTACTAAAATGCTTTGATTCATATTACCGACGGATGACTATAAGTTGAGGCTCATGCCCAGCAGAGTCTGACACAGTTTTTGTTTTTCTCTGTCTGTGCAGTGTTTGTAATCTACGCATCATTGGTGGTCCTGCTGCTGGTCGTGTTGATAGTGTGGGTAGCTCCAGCTCACGGCCGGTCCAACATCATGGTGTACGTGTCCATCTGCTCCCTCCTGGGGAGCTTCACGGTCCCCGGCAGCAAAGGTCTGGGCCTAGCCTTCCAGGATGCCTTTAACGGGGGGCCAACCAGCAGCCGAGCACTGTGTCTCTTCGTAGGTCTACTGGGAACCCTGGTTATCAGCGTCTTCATCCAGTTCACCTTCATCAGTAAGGCTCTGGAATCCTACAGCTCTCACATGTTTGAAGCCATCTACTACGTGACGTTCACATCTACAGTCATCACTGCGTCGGCAATACTGTTCAGGGAGTGGACAGCCGTGGGCGTGGTGGACAGCCTGGGCATGGTGTGTGGTCTTACCACTGTGGCCGTGGGAGTTCTACTGCTGCACATCTCCTCAGAGGCCTCAGTCACCTGGAGGGACAAGGTCAAAGGACCGAATAAAATTGATTGATGAGTCTCTAAATGATCTTGAATAGCACATATATAAGTGCATTGTGGGTGCTAAAAAAAATGGAACCGAAATGTGACAATGCGAGGCGGTATTGAACCAGTGCCAATGAACAATGTGTTGATTATTCTTCTGTATGTCAGCCTCGGTCCATGTCTACTGTCTGTAACCAAATAACCACATGTGGGTGTTGAAAGTGTGTTTGTTTTCAGCTTACAAAATCTGGTCAAAACATTGTCAGAATGGGGGGAGGGGTCTTTTATAATGAAGTGAACTTAATGAAAACAAAAATCCGGTGGTTCTTGTTGCATTGGGACATGTTTATGTTGTCATATCACACACAATACTGTATACTACACACAGCCATTGCTGGAGTGAGGGAAGTGATGAATATTACTTTGCCTTCATAACAACTGGATGCTTAGGGGGTAAAGTTGGTAAAATTGTGACTATGGTCATGGGCTTATCTGATAGGGGAGAAGTACAATGCAGTCAATATATATTTGGACAGTGGGACAAGTTTTGTTGTTTTGGCTCTGTACTTCTGTACATTGGTATTTCAAATAACAGGTTAATACTGTGTGCTTCAATTTTTAGGGTATTTACATCTGTAAACCATCAACCATGTTGGAATTACAGCCATTTTTATACATATATCTACCTTATTTCAAGTTGGTATGTCAGTTTCTTTTTTCTCTCCCCACTTTTGTCTTGCCATCACTCTGTCAATAGCAGTCAAATAGCATCCATGTTGTCTCTGCCTTCCCACAGTAACTTAGTCCAGAAATCTGCTCGTTTTGGTATGTTTTATGTCATCCTGTTTTTTTTGTCTGACTAGTTTTTTTGTACCTTGCAGTCCAACATCTATAGTTTGGCCATTAAACTCTTATGCGAAAGGAGGAAGCTCACAAGTGGCAAAGTGATCAATTTACTGCCTTGCTATACTACTGTTTCTATGTTGATAAGAGTTTAACTCCTGGTTATTGCATACTGACAGTGCCCAAATAAAAAAGCACTTTGTGACAACTACTCAGGTAAAAAGGCTTTATAAAATACATTTGATTGAATTTGACGGTGTGAAGTGACTAGTTCGGAAGTGGAATCCAGAATGGTTGGGAAGGATGTTGAACAGGACTGCCTTCTGCCTTGTGTTGCTGCGCTCTAGCGACTATTTGTCAATAGGTTGGCCATAATCACCAATCAAACATCACAAAATTTGGAGGAGAAAAAGGTTAAAAATGTGGGGAAATACAAATCCTGACCTATGATATTACTGTTAGAAAGTCAGAGCTTTAGGTCTAGGATGATCCCTGAGTTTACAATTTGAGAATAATTTTTTAGATTAAATTATTCATTCCGTGAGAACGAGCTGGGTGACTGTTTAATAATATCTTTCAGTGGGAATTCTATTAGAACATTAATTTGGTGGACCTTTCAAAAACATTTTTCTCAGCCTGAGAGAACTTTTTTATTGCAGTTACTCATAATTCATCTTTGTGAGAAAATGTACTTATCAAAATAAAATGAGTAGTGTTACTTTTATGTTCTTCACTCATAGGCTTCCATTCAGTCCATTTAGAAAGCTTTTTTTAGAAACCATTTAGACCTATTGCTTTTTCCACATGCACTGGGCCACATCATTTAATTATTCAAAGAGTAACCCTAGACTCTGTCACAACAGAGTACAATTTTGTTTCATTTGGTTGAAGGACTTATAAAGACTGAACAAGGAAAGGGTTCAAATATTAAGATAACATCTCCAAAGGTAATGCTTTTTTTCTTGTCTCAGTTAATACGTTATCTGTTTTGGTCCTTTTTGGAAAATACATTAAAGCTCTGAAAAATAAATTCCAATAGTTTCAACCAAGAACACGTAGTGTGAAATGATCGGGTGTGATTTGTTAAAATTACAGTGGAGAAAATACTAGAACTGGATTCCTTGTGTAAGCTCATTCAGTATGGAGGGTAGACTGTTAACAAATACAGTATAAAGTACGGTATAAATACATATTCCAGGTGACTACCTTATGAAGCTGATGAGAGAATGCAAAGAGTGTGCAAAGCTGGAAAAGGGTGGCTACTTTGAATCATCTACAATATGAAACATATTTTGATCTGTTTAACACTTTTTGGTTGCTACATGATTACACTTGTTATTTCAAAGTTGTGATGTCTTCACTATTATTCTGCTGCGTAGAAAATTGTAAAACTAAAGAAATACACTTAAATGAGCGTGTGTACACACTTTCGACTGGTACTCTCTTGTGAGAAAATGTACTTATCAAAATAAAATTGGTAGTGTTACTTTTATGTTCTTCACTCGTAGGCTTCCATTCAGTCCATTTAGAACTGAATGGAAGCCTATGAAGCCTATATAACAACTAACTATATATATATGATGATGTGATTTGTCATATATATATATATATATATATATATATATATATATATATA
>JACXGI010020386.1:0-11165 GCA_016801175.1 Esox masquinongy | reverse complement strand
TTGGACACAGAGCTCTGTGAACAGCCAGCCTCTTTAGCAATGACCTTTTGTGTCTTGCCCTCCTTGTGCAAGGTGTCAATGGTCGTCTTTTGGACAGCTGTCAAGTCAGCAGTCTTCCCCATGATTGTGTAGCCTACAGAACTAGACTGAGAGACCATTTAAAGGCCTTTGGAGGTGTTTTGAGTTAATTAGCTGATTATAGTGTGGCACCAGGTGTCTTCAATATTGAACCTTTTCACAATATTCTAATTTTCTGAGATACTGATTTGGGATTTTCATTAGTTGTCAGTTATAATCATCAAAATTAAAAGAAATAAACACTTGAAATATATCAGTCTGTGTGGAATGAATGTATACATTATATACGTTTCACTTTTTGAATGGAATTACAGAAATAAATCAACTTTTTGATGATATTCTAATTATATGTCCAGCACCTGTATATGTTGTCTTGTTAATTCACTGGTGAGGTCACCTAGTCACCCAAATGGATTCATGAAGCCCGTTTCTCCATTCAACAGCTGGATGTGGGGCTCCAGGATGGACTTACGGGTGGTCATCTGGTTGGTCACAGGGTCACTGGCCTCCTCTCCGTAAAGGGCGTACACGGTCACAGTGTACTCCGTAGCCGGCGCCAAGGTCGCCAGCTCCAGGTCAGTCACTGTCTCGGACACATTCACCTGTTGATTTAACAGGGAAATGACAGGAACCTGGCAACGACAGCTTGGATGACTCACAAGTGACTTCCTATCCATATATAATGCGCTGCCTTCGAACCGGCCCCGTAGGGTCTATAATGAATATGGTGCCATTTTGGAGAACCTCCATCTGGATGCCCGATTAGCATGGTGAAGAATAATTAAACATGAAACGTGAAGCATCTTGTCGCTGTCGGAAAACAGCTTTTATCTAGTGTTGGAGATGGTTCCTGAGGCTTGTGGTACTACAGAATAGTCAGATCTAATGAAAATCTAATAGAATGTTAACAGCAGCTACCCAAAGGTACACATGGAAAATCCTTTAGATTCAATAACACAGTGGCAAAAAGAAACACATTCTTTTGATGTAGTTTATCTGAGGGAATACTGCTAGAGATAGAGACCGCGTCTGATTAAGCCCTAGGCCTCTCCAGTCACCATGACAAAGCCAGAGTAATTTATCTTGTGGAATAATCCTAGAGACTTGAGCAAGAAGCCGAGCTAGAGATACAGGCAGTTCTCTCATTGAGACCTGTTCATGACACTACTAGATCCATTAGACCTGCAGAGCATCAAGATCATCCGAGTGCTGCAGAAGTTTCTCTTCAGTTCTTGCAGGAGACCTATAGACACAAAGCCTTCTATCCCCCAGTGATGCTGTGGTGTTGCATGGACTATCCATCATAGATTTCACCAAAAGAAGAGAGACCAGGACCATCCCAATCCCCTTCAGGAAGCCCCCACACCCCAGTCAGATCCCACCCTGGTCGGGAGCCTCCCGGGCCGCGGGGTTACCTCTTTCTCGTCAGAGGGCCCGTCCTCGGACAGCGGGGCGTAGAGGACCATGTACCCAGAAGCACCATCCACCTTGCGCCACCGCGCCCGTAAGCTGTTGTGGGTAACGTTGTAGAGCTCCAGGCCATTCACCATGGGGAGTGCCACTAAGGCATGCAGGCACACACACGCACACACATGAACACACACACGCACACACAACGGAACACACACAGCAGAGTGAGCTGGAGTTAAACTCTGGTAAAGACATACTTCACATCTTGGCACAAGGCAGAAACTACAGAGCAACTTTAAAGGACATAATTGTCATGATTAGATCTCTGGAACGCTGAGCAGTGGCAAGATGGTTTTCCCTGCTTACGGTTGTCCCAACTCTATATACAGTACGACTGAGTGTAGCTAGAACTGCAGATAGCAGGATCGATGTACAGGGTGCTCAAGTCCCGATGTTACAACCAAACACAGACCTTTTCGTTTTACCTCAGTTACGTGTGCAATTCTGTTTTTAGACGTTTGAGATCTGTATCGATAATGCTTCTGAGTTGCAGGTGATCGGGGAGTGCGGAACGAGGCATGTCACAGCCAAACTGCACAATTACCAACAGGGGAAAGGAAGATTGTATTTCCTTTCTTATCTCGTAAAACTTGGCCACTGTGTTACATGACAAACAGGAAATAAATCTCACATGATTTTGTTACATTTTACCTAGTATGACACATTTACTTAGAAAAAAAGACAGTGGAATGAAATGGAATAGGAAGAGTGAATGTCCATGGTTTGTAGAACGTATGATGATGCAGAAACATGTATTACAGTGTACATCAAAATATACAGCGCATCTACTGTAGGTAGGGCAGCAAGAACATCTTCCATTTCATGCAGAAGAGGAAGATTGGAAGGATGGAGAAGAAGAGAAAGGAGAGAGGAGAATTTAGGAAGGGGAGTGAGGAAGAGGAGGAGGGGATGGAGGGAGAGAAACAAAGGTAGGTGGGGAGAGGATGAGGAGGAGTGGAAGGTAGAGGAGAGGGGAGAAAAAGGGGGAGTAGAGGAAGGTAGAGAGGAGAGGAAGAAGGGGAGAAGAGGACCGGACAGAGGGCGACTCACAGGTGGTCTCGCTGCCCCGGAGCCCCTCACTAGCAGAGCTGGGGTACACAGCAAACACGGCCAGTTGGTACTCGGTCAGAGAGTTGAGGTGTTGCAGCTCCACCGAGGTCTCTGTGCCGTCCACCACAGCCTGAGAACCCGCACAGAGACTTGGTGAGAGGAGGCACAGACTTCTCCCGGCGACATCGGCAAACGCGCTTGTCTCGACCCCCGAATAGGTTTAGGGTCACACATACGGCAAACACGGTGAACATTCATGGCCGAAGAAGCCAATGGGTCCAGGTCACAGTACTGTTTGACCTTTGCAACAGGGTGCCTTTCGACTAATGTGCTCCGAATGACCGTCGCCATGGGAGATGTTACGCATCCTTCTGGAGACAACTGTTACAGTTTATCCCGAACATCTGGAGTCAGTAAATCCAGTCAAGCAGTCGTGTTGCGTAAGCGTTCAGAAACCTCCTAAGAGTTCCCCTGGCAGTCGTGCCATACATCCCCACAGTCCAGCCCCTCTCATTAGCATGCAGTGGACCCCAAATGGCACCCTATATTCTTTACGTAGTGCCCTGCTTCTGGCCAAGACGGTTAGCCATACGTAGAGAGTAGGGTGTCATTTGGGACTGCAGAGGTTGCGGTGCGGGATGGAGGCCAATAAAGAGCAAGGCTGTGACTGAGCCTGAAAAGACTGTATGAATGTCAGTGTGCGTGGTTTAACTTTTACTGACATTAACGAGTTAGGCTGAATACAGGGGTTCAGGGTTAAGATGCTTTAACTGAGGCTGGATAAGGGGTCAGGGGTCAGGATTAGGGTTAGGTTGTATTAACTGAAGCTGGATAAGGGGTCAAGTTTATAGTTAGGGTTTGGAGGTTAGGATTTGGGATTAGGGTTAGAGGGTTCGGGGTTAGGGGGTTAGGTTGCATTAACTGAGGCTGGATAAGGTTGGGATAGGGGTTAGGGGTGGAGGGCAAGGGTTAGGGTTTGGGGTTTAGGGTTACGATTAACATGACAGTCATGTCGGCGTTCTCATTGTCCCAAAAATTATAATTCCATGACAACTGTGTGTGTGTGTGTGTGTGTGTGTGTGTGGGTGTGTGTGTGTGTGGGTGCGTGTGTGTGGGTGCGTGGGTGTGTGTGTGTGTGTGTGTGTGTCTGTGGGTGTGTGTGTGTGTGTGTCACCTCTTCAGGTTGTCCTCCCTGCGCTGGGTAGTAAACAACGCGGTACTTCTCCACCTTGCCGGGGGCGGGGCTCCAGGACACCCTGAAACTCCTGGCCGTGACCTCTGAGGTCACCAGGTCCTCGGGGGCTCCCTGCGTCTCCTGGCTGGCCGGCTCTCCTGGGGGCACAACACTGAGTTACCGGCCAGGGTAACATGAAAGACGGAACCCCCAAACTGCAGATAGGTGGATATTGGTACGGTACAGAGTGGAGCCTGGCCTTCTCCGGGAATGAACTAAATTACTTTCAATGTAGATTGTCCATTAAGCATGTTTTTTTTCCAAATCTGGATCCGGGAGATGGCCTTACGATCCTTCCGGCTAGTTTGTTTCAACATGTTCACCTTTAATCTCCTTGTCCTGGTCCTCCACACGCTCACAGACTATCTTGGTGAGTCCCTCTACGATGGTGCTCATGACGCTGAAGTCCGCCACGTTGAAAACGTGGGTGTCGTGAGGCTCCGAGGCAATCGCCCGCAGCTCGTTCTCATCAGCGTTCTTCACACCTGCACATAGGGGCAGAGACACAACATTTGATTCAACCTTTATTCAAGATCAATGAGTCTCTTGCAAGAGGGCTTCATGTAGAGTAGACAGGTTTTCTGTTTCTACTGCAGTAGAGACCATCATCTGTTTCTACTGCAGTAGAGATCATCATGTGTTCCTACTACAGTAGAGACATCATCATGTGTTCACACTACAGTAAAGCTGTTGCATAATTTCCAAGCCATTAGGAAATGGCTTTGCCAGAATAGATGCAGCCTGATGTCCTACCGATGGCAAAGAGTTCGATGCCTGCATCCCTCAGGTTGCTGGCTGGAGGGATCACATCATCCTGGGACTTCCCGTCTGTGATCAGGATCCCAACTTTGGGAACACCGCTACGGGAGCCCGACTCTGGCTTAAAGCTGTTCTCCAGGATGTAGGTCAGGGCCAGGCCTTTGGACACCCACACAGGAAGCGTTAGACACTGATACACACAAATGTACACACACATTTACGCACACACACACACACAATGACAAGCACACGTCTACAAACAGATATACACAGACACACACATAAACACACACTCAGACAAAACACACACATGTTTGCGTGTACAATAAATGACTGTGTGTACAATATATATTTGTACACAGTCATATTCTCGATTGATCAACAGACATCACCACGTTTGAGTGATTTTTCTAACGACAAATTCCACTCGGAGCTAACGACTTATTCATCTCTAATTGAGCATATTAGTAGTATTCTCATTAGCGGTTTCCTTTGTCAGCAGCTCCACTTTATGTTCCCCACAGAAACAGAACATAATACAGAACATTAGGATAAGAACCGATTTACATTGCATTATTAAAAAAATATATCTTTCCAAATGTATAATCCACTATAAAACAGCATAGCACACATTTACTGTATTTCGTTTTATGTTTGTGGGTGTGTGTGTGTGTGTGTGTACTATTATACTTGAGAGGTTCGGCCAGTCATAACTAATGAGGACATTTTGACGCACCTCATTTATGTAAATCGTTTTTTTAAGGCTTAGTGTTAAGGTTAGGGTTATAATGGGGTGTTAGTGGTTAGGGTTATAATGGGGTTTTAGTGGTTAAGGTGAGGGTTATAATGGGGTGTTAGTGGTTAGGGTTATAATGGGGTTTTAGTGGTTAAGGTGAGGGTTATAATGGGGTTTTAGTGGTTAAGGTTAGGGTTATAATGGGGTGTTAGTGGTTAAGGTTAGGGTTATAATGGGGTGTTAGTGGTTAGGGTTATAATGGGGTTTTAGTGGTTAAGGTGAGGGCTATAATGGGGTTTTAGTGGTTAAGGTGAGGGTTATAATGGGGTTTTAGTGGTTAAGGTTAGAGTTATAATGGGGTTTTAGTGGTATGATGGGGTTCCCGGTCAGTACCAGTCAGGGTGTTTCCTCCTTTATAAGGCAGGCTCTTCACGGCGTCGATCACTGCATCCTTGGTGGTGAAGGCATTCAGGTGCCACTCAATCCTGGGATCTCCACTGTACTGGGCCAGACCTGGAATACAATTACATTTGTGTTTGAGCTCGGACTGAGGCAAGCACAGAATACTACACTAAACAGGGACGCCGTCGCTCACCTATCCGGGTCTGGTCGATCCCAACGCTGAACGCGTTGACCAGGTTCTCCAGGAACAGGCGGACCAGGCGGAAGTTGATCCTGCCGATGCTCCAGGACCCGTCGACGAGTATCACGATGTCGGCCACGGACCGGGTCGCACAGACAAATGGATCCACTGAAAGCAAGACGGGAAGCGGGAAGAACACCACTTCAACACACATTCAACCGTCCAGCGGACAAACGCCAGAAAGGGATTATTGATGTGCAGACTTGGTCCGAGGCAGAACACAGGAGAATGTGTTTTGAGATATCCGAGACGAAAATAAAGAAAAGACTGTACTTCTTTCAGATGAAGTCTTTATTGTACATTAACACAACAAGAGGAAAACCTTAAACAAACTCTCAACACAGCAGTCGCACAGAGGAAACCAGAACATTGAAGGCGAACAGGAGTCACGAGATATTCCATCTGAAAACCCATTTAGGGTAAAATTCATTGGTTTGGAAGACAAAACAAGAGTGACATCTGATTCTAGCCAATTGGAAAAGACAAAGCAGTGCCTGTGTCTCCCGAAACAACATGCTCACCGGGACATCATTGTGACTGGGACTGTGATTGGTGGGATTTGTCTGAGACAGGGTGAGGCCACTAAGAAGAGTGTTTTTGGAGGAGCATGAAGAAGACACCCATTCACAGTCATAAGTTGCTAGGGTAATGATGTTCTGCTGAATGACTTAAATGTACATTTAAACGGCGGAGGCTGGACACATCGATGGGGTGATCGTGTGACTGCAGTCTCCTCTTCTGCTTGTTATGTAAATTATCATCATCCCTCCTCAGCACTGATTTAAACATTAAAAAGTGGCAAGTCCTCTCTGACTCCTCGCGTTGTTTTCCCTGAGAACAGCAGAAACTGACGATGCATCTTTCTGATACCGTGGGATGTTGTCCAGACCAGACAGATCTCAGCTGAGAGTGTGGGAAAACCAGCCCTCTTTGAGCCGCTCTGGGTGAGATAAGACATGGATAAACACACACACGTACTGTAACACACACACACACACACACACGACACACACCCCGAACGGGAAGTGCTCCGGATCAGTCCGCCAACACTGTACTCCATCGTCTCTTTCAAGTCATTTGTTTAATCAACATGATTTAATACATTTTTCCTGTTGCTCTGCTTACAAAACAGACTGGCAATTTCACAAGATCCTGTGTGTTCAAACGGCCAAGCGTCCCTGTAATGCAATGAAATTATTCTACAAGAGAGACACGTTATTTTTACGCCTTTTGAGGTCCATTTCTATTTTAACATTTTTGCTATCTTACATTTGTTATGTTTTTCTGCGTACTGTCTTGGTACTTGCGAGTTGGTTCTCAAGTGACCTACCTGATTCAATAATGGCTAAATAAAAAATAAATCTATTGACGACTACATCATCAGTGTTGACAGTAACTCCTCCAGTCAGAAGAGGAGTCCCGTGAGGGATTTTATGTCCAAGCATATAAAATGCACAGGGATAGGGAGGAAAACGCCAAGCTAGCAATATCAGAAGCCTCTCACCGGGCCAGTGAGCACACCATTTAACTCAGGCGAAAACAAGCCAGCCTATGCTTTCCAACGCAGCGGAGAGACAAATAGTGCAAGCTCAACTCCACAAGGACTCCCACTGGTGAACGAGGATCTCAGCTAAATCACATTCCATTTAAAGTACCTTGATCAGAGAGGCGTGGTCTAAGTGGACCCCATCTATTCAATACAAGCGCGTTCTGTGGCAGAACGGTCCGTGTCATCAAATCCAATGTTTTCCCATTCTTCATGGCCCATTAATATCGGCAAACTCAGATGGAATTAAACACGTCGGACGCTTGGAAAGCCCTATTAGGCCTCCATCCAATTCCACAACCAACTGACATTAGAACATTTGGATTAGATTGCACTATTAGGCTCCAATCCCACGGCCAACTGACATGCCAAAACACATACAAGCAGCTAATTCTAATTCCCAGGGTATTTATGTGGAAATAATTCAGACATACACAGGAGCACCTGTGAAGAGATACACCTTATCCTGGCCCCAGAGACACCTTATCCTAGCCCCATTATTTTGGCCCTCAATTATATAGTTTCTCAACAGAACAGACGTTAACATCCTGGGTTATTAACTAGACACACGCGTCCACAATGTTATGACGGGGACAGTCAGGTTTTTGTTAAGGACCTGAGTTAAGATAGTGAGTTATGAATATGTTTTGTTTTCAGTGACAAGGTAGGTTAGGGGATGTCAAGGAGGAGTCAGGATGACAGTTCTGCTCGGGGGTAAGGGGGGGGTCAGCTCTGCCATTAAAAAGACACAGTCCCCATCACCGTGTTATGACGGGGGGGGACAGGTCAGGTTGTGCTAAGAGGCTGAGTCATCAATAAAACACTCTGCCTCTACATCGATTCACCGTGTGCTGTTGGCCCTGATCTCACCCACTCAGACGCGATCCTCCCCCCTGCTACTCTCTCTCCCCCTCTGTGTGTGTGTGCGTGCGTGTGTGTGTGTGTGGGTGGGTGAACGAGTTTCTAATGCTGGGAATAAAAAAGGAATGCACTCCAGAAACCTCACGAAGACATATTGTGAAGTGGTGCAAAGCAGATGGGTGTGCTTTGGTTTTCTGCGGTGTGTGTGTGGTACCGTGACTGAGAACACCCACAAACAGAACAGTGACCGAAATAGTCACGCACATGGCTGGGTAACTACAGAGAAAGATTTACATAGCAGGACATTAATAATATACCTGAAGGTAATTAAACTCTGCTGTCTGAATAAGTCTCCTGATAGCGTAAAATTGATGAGTGTTAACTTTATTGCTGCTTTTCATCAACCAGCTTGGAAACATCCCTGAAAAACTCTAACAATCCATGAAATACAACAGGTATATTAAAATAATGGAGTGTGCAAATTAACATCTTTATAATGTAAGAGGAGTACTTTTATTTGTAATAGGCATTCCTAAAGACAAATCACTTGATGTTGTTCCTTTGAGGATCACCTAGCCAGTGGGTTTCCATTTGCCTTTTATTCTCTAAACAATCGGTTTAGAGGAGAGGTGAGGACTTGAAAGGAGGAGAATTTGTGAGAGGAGAGCTTCCTCTTTTATTTACCTCCGCTGAACCCCAAACACCACCACCCACTGTGAAGAGGGTTCTCTGTCTCCTCCTCCAGGTCTGTCTCTCCCCTCGTCTCCCTCCCTCTCCCCTCCCTCCCTCCTCTCCCCTCCCTCCATCCTCTCCCTCCTTCCTGTTATCCAACCCTTCATCTCTCGTTCCGTCGCCACAACAAAGGACACCCTGAGGTAAAAGTATGAAGGAAAACACTGGAGGACGTTGAGTTAAGGAGACACGGGGGGGGGGTTCTGGCCAGTCACCGTGACACGGCACAAATCCACTCCTCAAAGTACAGGGACTAACTCTTCTAATTTCAGGGACCTGAATAAAAGCCGCAAAAGTTTAGAGGTTTACCCCTTGGCCCTCAGCCGCGAGTGGATGACAGGCTGGCCAGCTGTCAGTTGAAAGCCTCCGTATGTGTGGGGACCCTGTTTGAGTTTCACATGAAAGAGCAGAGCAGCTCATGCCCTGGTTTAGAGGCACTGCTAATAGCAGGCCCAAGACCACACATCAAACGCATAGTGGGAAAGGGACAGGTCAGGGCCGGGCTGGACAGGAGTTACTCCTCAGCGGGAAACATTCCATCTGGTCAGGCCGCTGCCGAGCGACATGAGGTGAAAGCTTAGTCTTCGGCTTGGTGGTTCTCAGAGAGCGGGCGGTATCGTTGTGGGGTGCAGAGCGGAGAGCTAGCTGAGCACAGACCCCCCGAAAGGCCACTTCAAATAGTTATGTCAGTAACCTGTAATGTGTGTTATTTTATTTACAGAGGAGTATTAGGCCCTTAAGCTTTAGGATAGTAACAGCCCATCGTTGTTGTCAGGAAACGGAAACATCCGCTACTGAAGGATTTAGTGTGTTATTTTCAGCTTCTTGTTTCCCTGAAAACCAGACGTAGGGACTTCCCTCAGGTGTTTTTTATACACCTGCCCCGTTCGGGAGTAATAACTTAACATGACTCAGCGTTTTTTTCTAAAGCAGTGCTCAGAGGCATACTCACTAACATCTATATTGCACTGACTAACCCTTTATCAAAAACTAAGTGTTTCTGTGAGCCTTAAAAATGTAACCCCAAATTACAAGTCTGTCTTATCCGCATCTTATCTATGTAAAATGTTTACAATGCACATTAAAATACCCTTGTGTACTGTTTTCTCACAGGCGAACCATCTAGTCAAAGATTATTTTGACCTATACCGAATACCTGAGAGAGAAAGGAAGTGGGAGAAAGCGAGACAGAAAAGCAGACATAGAGACAGAAAGATGGATAGAGTGATCTTTGTATCTTCTATAGTTCATTTTATTACACAGCATTTTTGTCCTTCATGCTAAAACCACAGCTGCTTTTCCAACCTAGCGTTATAAAGATCAAATATTTTGTGCGTGAGGGCGTGCGTGCGTGCACGTGCGATGTGTCAGCGACATCTCAACAACTTCTCCCAGTGCCAAGCATTTCAGTGTCTGAATAAAGGCTGCCTTTGTTAGGCATAAAACGCACACTTAATCGTTCAACTTAATACAAACAAATTGCCAGAGCAGATAATATGACATAGTCCAGATATTTGAGTTTTTCATGTCAGACGGTTAAGGAAAAATAATCTTTTTTGTCCTTTTATGGTCTGACGTCCACTTTTTCTCTCTTACTCTGTTTGTCTACCCAACTCTCTTTCACACTCTATTCCTCTCTATCGCTCTTCCTCTCAATAGCTCTCTCTCTTCCTTTATCCTTGTTAGTCAATCTCTCTATCTCCCCCTCTCTATCCCTACCACTCTCAATCTGTTTCTCTCTCCATCTCCTCCTCTCTCCCTCCCCCCTTTCTATATCTTAAAGTGAAATTCTACATGAAGCACTAGTCAAAACTACATGAAGCACTAGTCAATGTTGCCGTGTTTTATGATAGCTTCCTGTTTTAATTGCCAGACTATGAGCTCTAATTCTGAATTTGGATGAGGTTTCTGTGTTCATTTAAGATGGTTTAGCCAAATATTAGGTGATGTTTTTCTGTTTTAATTGCCAGACTATGAGCTCTAATTCTGAATTTGGATGAGGTTTCTGTGTTCATTTAAGATGGTTTAGCCAAATATTAGGTGATGTTTTTCTGTT
>JACXGI010020385.1:0-11166 GCA_016801175.1 Esox masquinongy | reverse complement strand
CTAATTAATGTACCTAGCTAGTACTCTTAGAGCTCTGCTTATTCTGGTTTTAGTCAATGACTTGCAAGTCCATCGTTGCTATTCAACAAACACCAAAATGTATAGGAAGTCTACAACGCTGATCAGGTTACGCCAAAAATGAATCATTCCCAAAGTTAGCTAGCTTGCTAATCATATGGTGCATTGCATTAGTTCATATGAACCGTTCTGAATGACTACTGTCAGGTTAGATTGGTGGTAATGGAAATCATTGCATTCTGGGCCTTGCATCGTTGCGCAACACCGAACTCCAGCGGCGAGCATCCCTTCTCCGGTGGCAGCCAAGCTTATCTACCGGCAAGCGCGGAAGAAATGTGGCTAATGCTAATCTCATACGTCGTATTCAACATATACAGACATAATTATGTAGGTTAAATTTACATAACTAGTCTTCCCTTTTTGTTAAGAATTTGGTGTAGTCATTTAATTAACTTGCTATTCAACCGCAAGTACTGTGGATGTAACACCGGCACCCTGGGCTATTATAGCTAGGTACTTAGCGTCTGAAATGGAGGCCCTAACTACTAAGCTAACAAAAACTGGTAGCCTAAATTACATCGAAATCTCAAGCTAGTTTGCGATCTAACAGTACTGTCCTTTTGCACTTCCATAATTTGATTTGAACGACGCCTATAATTCTGGTCGAAATCATAAGACAATTAATTAGTTAAACACCAGGAAATAGTTTGCTAGCTGTTAGTGGCTACTACAACTCGTGGTGGTCTATTCTCTGCATTGGTTGCCATTGTGTAATTTGCTAAGCTAGCTCCCTTACCGGTATGTGTTAGCTAGACTGGCTAGCTAATTATCGTTAACTATCAATTCTAAACAGATCATGCCACCAACGTTTACTCTATCCATTATTGAATCATACCCTACTAAAATACTATTTGTGATTAGATCAGATGTTGTTTAAAATTCACGAAAGCATTTTCTTACCGGTTTGTTCCCTGTTCACCGGCGGCGGCGATGATGTTGGAAACGCACAAGAAAGAATGAAACGGTTGTCGCGTGTTCCCAATGCCGGCTCACCGACCAATTAAATGCAGAGTTGTCTTTCTAGCCGCCCCCTCTCATTATAATATGGGGCGGGAAAAAAATAATGGTTGTTGGGAAATGATGTCTTCTTATTTTCTATGACGTCTCAGTCTGACACACTCCTTCCACTGCAGTATTAGGTGACGCCAAGTCAGAAGTGTATTAAACAAACTCGTCATCTCTAACCAACCAATTTACCAATTGTCTATTATGTTGCTTGCTTTGCCCACATGTTTTCTGGCAACTCGGTTTCTGGTACCATTCATATGTAGCCTATCCCTTTGGTTTCTGAGATCATTCAGAACGTTTGAAGAGGTATTTTAGATACAATTTAAAATTGTATGAGGTGAAGCATTTAAAAAATGCTATGGAGTATGATGTAATATTCATGTTTTTGAGGTTAGGCTGACCAATCTAGAGGTCTAGTGAAGGATAAGCTGGCCAATCAACCACTGGTCTGTTTATTTTCCATGGGAACCTGGGTGAATTTCAGCAACAACAGTTAGCATTCAAACCAACTCCCCCTCCCCCAAATCTCCCCCGTCCTCAGCTTCCCAGTAGTGTTTTAAATTTCACTTCTGGTCAACCAGTTTAAATAAGCTATAAAAACAATATTTTTTTTCTCAAGGATGATTAACGGACACAGATGGGTCTGAGCTAAATATGCAGTGTCATGGCAAAGGGTCTGAATACTTATGTACATGACATATTTCCGTTCACTTATATGACTGGCACACATTTAAAAAAAAATTATGTAGATTGATGGCAAATAACATCAATTGATTACATTAGAGAACACTGAGAGAACCCATTTGGAACATCTCAAGATAGGAACTTGCTATAACCTCAACGAATGGACTGTATGCACGATACACATGAAATGAAAATGCTAATGTATAATTAAAGGCAATCAGAGATATGTATGAATTAGCACTGATACTTAGGACTGTAATAGTCATGTAAACTTGATACAGTGGCTATACGTGGTGGACCTATGGACTGAGGAGTGGCCTTGTTGTTTGGGAGAAGAGAACTAGAGATAGAGAAAAGGGCACCGGCCTTGTAGAGATTCTAGTCTGTACTAGTAGTTGGTTTTGTTCTCCAACTATTGACTACAAATGTAATGACTTTTTCAGAATGATTAGACAGTCTTAGACAGTCTGTATTTCATAAGTGTGGCGAAACATAGCCTACCCGATCTATCCCATTAAACTTTGCGATTTGGCTTTTCATTCAGTTGTGATTGTTGTAAAGGGGCACTGTGTAGAATTCTGTCTCTAAACAAAAACACGACTAGTCATCTCGTCTTCTCTTACCGAACGACACCGGAATAGTATAAAAAAGTCCTGGGTTGTTCAGGGTGTGAAGGATAGTAGGCTACTGCGAGTGTCTAAAGCGACTATGAGGACATAAGATGTCATTACATGCTGATAGACCGACTGGCAAGAAAGTGTAAATGGGGAATAGTCTCAGGCACTCGGAGAAAATTTGTAGAAAATATTGTATGAAACATTAACATAAAACATTACCTGGAGATGTCTACTGGTCATTTTTGCTTTTTGTACATCAAAAAACGTACATACTGCCCCTTTAACTGATTCACTTTATTAAATTTGCAATTTAGCAAAGTGAAGGGGTCTGAATTCTTTCCGAAGACATCTTATGGTGAACACCTTGTGTACCTTATTTCTCTGCGTATCACCACACCTCTTTGCCTTCCCCTTTTTGTATTTTCTTTCTTTTGAGTACTGGTGTACTGGTGTTGTCTTGCACTGTAAATCGTTTGGCCATATCATCACTGCAAATGAGAATTGGTTCTCAATCGGCTTACCTGGCAAAATAAAAGTGAAATAAAAATTCAAATAAACTAACATCCGAATCCAGAAACTTGTCATTTTACCTTCTTGACTTCTGAAAGTCCTCTGGAGGGACTCCAGTCTTGTGGCATCCAATCCCTGCAACTTATCTAAAACACAGCAGCGTATTGGTGTTGAACTTCCCTAGGCCTATATGTTCCACTTCCACCTCGCCACCCTGCCGAACTAAATCCTCAAAACAGTTAAAAACTGTAATTTGCTCTGTCCAGGAATTTGAGAGAGGTTACATGCTGATGTTGATATGGGGCAAAGTTGAAATCGCAGAAATGGCCAGTCCTGCAGGATGAATATACATGATCTATTTAGAAGCAAGTCCTAAACTATGATCATTTTGGTATTAATATGTTAACCATAAAGTCAAGGAAGTTTTTACTTGACAACATATTTCTTTTGAACAGCCACGCCTGGATTTCCGTGGTTTAACTACATCACCGAATAACTTCCTTGGTCACAGAAAGGGAAGGACTAAGAGACCCACCCAGCAGTAACAGACGTGCCTATTTAGAATCCTAGCTGTCTTAAAGGCGACGGACTAGCTCCGCCTCAGACATTGACTGAAGAGATGAAGATGCAGAGGGTATTGGCGTTGGTCATTTTCACCATTGCAATAATTACAACACAATCTGCACCCATAGAGACAAGTGCTGAAATAAACGTCCAGTCTTTTCTGGTAAGCTTTGCAATTGTATATCATTACTTATACACTGTTTTGAACATTTTGCCGGGAGTGTAATTGTTTTTTGTCATCGTTTTCGAAGAGTACCCTTTATTTGTTAGTAACCCTTGGATCATAAGAAACTTATGTTTAAATTATTATAAAAGTATCATTTCATGGCGTGGTGTAGGAACTTACTTGATTTCATGTGTAAAATAAGTAGCCCTAAGCAAAAAATAAATAGAAAGAAGCTGTGTATATACCAGGACAAAATGTTACTGATGCACCTAAAAATATCTTTAAGATCTACCATATTCTAAAGCTGAGCAGTCAAGAATACTGTTCATTGCTTGGGTAATATTGAGGTAATTCATGTGACACTTTCTGTAAAAGGAAAATATATATAATATATTTTTAAAAAGTGAGAAAGTGGGAACTGGGGAGAATAATATTTTTTTTATTGTCTCTTATTCTCGTAATAAGTTTCCAAATCGTAAAATATGTTTCAAATTTGTAAGTGCTTACAAATGCAATCCGGGAGCGTAAGCAAAAAAACATTATTAATATACCGTATATATTTATTTATTCCAAGATGAACAATATCACGATACAATTGGGTACGATAATGCAGTAGGCCTACACCTACTACGCATGCACAGTTGAATAATGTAGTACACAAAAACCGGGAGTTTTATTCGCTCGTGAACAGAACTTTCAAAATGATGTAAAAGTTCTGGAGAACCACTGTAAGATCCCGGAAGTCATCTCCACATTAACAATTGTTTCACTGTCCAGAGTGAGGAGACGCAGTATGTCAGCACAAGGTTGGTGCGCAGAAGAAGGGGAACAGATCAGACTCAAAGGAATCCCTCGCGCATCTGCTCCGGCTGCTACTCGGTCATTGGCGACCCCACGACTATATGACCGTCACCGCATTTAGGTGAGCCATCTGATCAGTCTATAAGCACTAAGTGGATACAAAAAAGTGTTCAGGTTCTTGCACTGTGTTGTAGTGTTTATGTACTTGAAAATACACGTTTTTTCAACATTTATACAACTGCCTTGATTCACCCTGCAGGAGATAGTTTCCACCTTCCCGAGGCAAATCAACAAATGATGAATAACCAGCAACGCCTTTCCAAAGAGCAAGACAAAAAGTACACTAAACCAAGGAACTATCTGTAACTCCAGCTTTTTCTTTTTTTACACTTGCCTGAATTTATATCACATGTATGTAACAATGTAACGTTCAGCTTCTCTGTGTGTTTTGTACGATTAATGAAGGACTGTTTTAATATGAATTGTGCCGCGTCATGTATTTTTTTGTGTGAATACTGTCTTGTGTGAGTGCGCAGTTCAGATGTCCTTTCCCTTCACTCGCGTTTTGACTCACACGTCTAAGAACTATAATTAAGGTCCCACTCTACTTCAATTTAGAGCTGTACACATGCTAAGTCGTGTCTGGTTAACCCAGACCGAATAATGTGCTCATAGAAATGTCATCCATAGAATGGGCTTCCTCATTTAAGTCAAGGCTAGAGGTTCCAAGTCCGTTTGATGGATTATATGTCTACCGCTGCCCTCGTCACGATTTCACGTCATGTTGAGCGAAGCGCGCAGTGCGGTTCCACCAGGCATGCTGAGTCACAACCTAGGTGAGCCGCTAGTGGTTTTTCAGACATGAGTAATTGAAGCCACGCCGCTCAATTAACTAGAACTCCGAAACCATCTCGGTCAACCTCATGAGCGCAGAACGTCACATGAGAGACCGACCAACACCGTGGGCCTACTCAATCATTATCACATTATATTTAAGTTAAGGAGAATTAACAACCTCGCACGCGTCTAGGTTTTGTGATACACTTCGTTAATGTAATGACGAAGTAGTCTCATGTGCTATTATGGAAAGTAGTGCCCACAAAAATAAGATCTAATTCTAATCTACAGTACAGTGTAGAAGTCTTAGGCAACTGAAAATCGAGCGAAGGCCATTTATTTGGGTAGTGTTTTTATTGAAAACAAATATATAATATATAAATATATGATTATATATATTAGTATTTATTTATTTATTTTTACAAATAAACACTATCCAAATAAATGACTTTAGTTCGACTTTCAGGCGCCTAAGACTTCTGCACAGTACAGTATATTAATAAAGACTTGTTACAAAAGGACCAGACGCTTTATTGCAGAAGTTTGGATTTTATTAAACTCTTCAGTAAGAACTAGATGAAAAAACACAGATGTAAGAGCTTCATATTCACTGATGTTATTCCAAACCCAAGGACAGTTCATCCAAATTTAAGCTCCAACAGTAAAAGATGTCCTCAAATGGTCCACAGCCTTTCCACTACTGATTAGATGTGTTAGAACCTGACAAGACAAAAGTGCACAATTAGTAGTTTATTATGCCATGTGTGTATGCGTGACCTGAGAAATGAATAAAGGTGAGAATGTTTGTCTGCACTCGCAGAAATTATTTCTTTCCCCAATGTATCAAGGACTAACATAAATCAGGAGTTACAGAAATTAATTAGAAGAATGTGGAAACTAGATACAAAATGTTAACAATAAATAAAATAATAAATCAATTATATACAATGCATTCATGAACCAATGATTCAATCAGAAAAGGGGCAATGACAACAAATGTATTTGCCATTAATAAATTGATAACACATGATGAGGAAAGAAATACATTGCATTTTTTACATTTTCATCGTTCATTTATTAATTAAATGATTCCTGGTCCTCCATAATTACAAAACAAAACCAACAGCAGCTTCTTGCCCCTGGTGATTTATATTAGAGCTACAAGACCTGCCCTTGAAAGGTCCTAGAAACATGGGGTCACTTGACCCAGCGCTCACGCGCCTGTCAGATTTCACAGGCGCGTGAAATGTTTGTCGAGTCACGATCATTGTGATCTGTATGTGGACATGTGCTAGCTAGGCCAGTATCCATTTTTTCCCCAATCAGGTTGTGACGAACAACGCCTCACCTCCTAAAACAACTCTGAAGGTATTAAGATAGTGTTCCATTGAATTTGCCACCGCAATAAAGACACTTTAAAATCATGAAGAGTGCCTTGCTCCTTCTTGTTTTTCGAACAGGGGTGTAGATGTTACCTTCGGGTGCTGGGCTGCTGTTGGTCTCAGAATGGGTAGAAACGGAAGCTGGATTCCCCTCCGGCTCTGATGCGCACGGGCACCTATTGAGAGAGGAACAGTGACAAAAGCGGTCATGTGATCTCAGTCGTTGGAATATATTGTAGTTCACTTTGCTGTCATAACGTAAATCATATAATGAACAGGACCCCCCCCCCGAAATTATTTTGGCATGGGTTTTGACACATGCACCCTGTATTTCCAATAATAGGCAATTTATTAATTTCTACAGTTTTACTATTTAAATAATTTAACAGATGCTGTCAGCCAGAGAAACAAGTGCAGAATGTGAGCACATACATTTTTGTACAGGCCCCCCATGGGAATTGAACCTAAAAACCAGGTGCTGCAACCACCATGTTCTACCATGGTCTACAGAGTTTCACTGAAGCAAAAATGTACGATTCCGCTTCCAAAAAAGTTGGGACGCTGTGTACAATGGAAATAAAAACAGAATGCAAAGATGTGCAAACCATTTAAACCCTATAATCGATACAAAATAGTACCAAAAGAACATAACAAATGTTTAAACTGGAAAACGTTATTGTTCTTTGAAAAATATATGCCCACTTTGAATTTGATGCCAGCAACATGTTTCAAAAAAGCTGGGACAGGGGCAACAAAAGACTGGAAAAGTTGTGTAATATAAAGGAACCTGATGAAACATCTCACAACTAATTAGGTTAATTGGCAACAGGTGGGGAACATGTTTGGATATTAAAAGATCATTCCAGAGAGGATGGGTCTGTCAGAAGTGAGGATGGGGAGACGTTCACCAATCTGTGGAAGATTGCATGGGGAAGTATCGCAATAATTTAAGAATAACGTTTCTCAATGTAAAACTGCAAAGAGTTTGGGGATCTCGTAATAGAATTAAAAGATTCAGAGAATTTGGAAAAATCTCTGTATGCAAGGGACATGGCCGAAAACCAATATTGGATGGCCGTGATCTTCGGGCCCTCAGACGGCGCTGCATTAAAAACAGACACAATTCTGTAGTGGAAATCACTGCATGGGCTCAGGAACACTTCCGAAAACCATTGTCTGTGAACACAGTTTGTCTCTGCATCCACAAATGCAGACCATGCAAAGAAGAAACCAGACATAAACAAAATCCAGAAACGCCGCTGCCTTCTCTGGGCCGAGCTCATTTAAGAAAAACTGTCCTGTGGTCTGACAAATCAAAATTTGAAATTATTTTTGGGAATCATGAATGCTGCATCTTCTGGGCCAAAAAGGAAAGGGAGCATTCGACTTGTTATCAGCGCACAGTTCAAAAGCCAGCATCCGTGATGGTATGGGGGTGCGTTATTGCACATGGCATGGGTGACTTGCACATATGTGAAGGCACCATTAATGCTGAACAATATATATAGGTTTTGGAGAAACATATGCTGCCACCCAGACAATGTCTTTTTCAGGAAAGGCATTGCTTATTTCAGCAAGACAATGCCGAACCACATTCTGGACGTATTACAACAACATGGCTCCGTATAAAAATAGTCCAGGTGCTAAACTGGCCCACGTGCAGTCCAGACCTGTCACCCATTGAAAACATTTGGCGCATTATGAAACGGAAAATATGAAACGGAAGGCGACCCCGAACTGTTGAGCAGCTGAAATCCTCTAACAAGCAAGAATGGGAAACAATTTCACTTTCAAAACTACAGCAATTGGTCTTCTCAATTCCCAGACGTTACAGAGTATTGTTAAAAGAAGTGGAGATGCAACACAATAATAAACATGCCAGGGTACAAACTTTTTTGAAATGTGTTGCTGGCATCAAATTCAAAATGTATTTTTCCAAAAACAATAACATTTCTCAGTTTCAACATTTGATGTTGTCTTTATTTGCATTTTACACAGTGTCCCAACTTTTTTGGAAACGGGGTGACATATTGTCCCACACTTTAGAAGATCAATACAAATAGTCATATCAATGGATATTGCCTTTTTTTCAATAAAATATTTACAGCTTTATCCCAATATACCAACCTGGTCTCAGGAACCTACGTAGACTATTTTACGAAAATCCATGGCACCCGGTTTCGTATGATATGTGACGTTACGTTAGGTTACATTACAATACGCCACCAAAACGTATGATACATAACGAAATTATTAAAACGTAACATATCTAACACTATTACAACGTATCAAATGTTACGAGCACTATTAAAACGTAAAATAACATACGAACGCCGGACAAACGGATGATATTTACGAACGCTATGAAAACGTATAAATAATTACGAGTTATTAACAAAATGTTTGACCTGTGTTTCAAACCGGCGATATTTAGATTAGAAGGTAGTCACCCTACCCATTGCCCCATACTGGACATGTACATTTAGGATGAGTAACAGCAACACCAAGGTCGCTAGAATATGTTATAAAAGCATTTTATCGTTAAAGTTAGGTTAACGTTAGGCATCACAGCACTCGGGTTAAGGTTAGGGTTAAGGTTAGATATCACAGCACTGGGGTTAAGGTTAGGGTTAAGGTTTGGGCTACGGTTAGGAAACAAAAAACATTAGGTTAAGGTTTGGTTAGGGTTAGGTCTCACAGCTTTGGGGTTCAGGTTAGGGTTTGGGTTAAGGTTAGAGTTAAGGTTTGGGTTAGGATTACAAGGAAAATCACTTCAAACATATTTAAGTTGTTATGTTGGGTAGTGCATCTTTCTGGGATGCGGAAGGTCGCTGGTTCAAAACACGGTTTTCTGTTTTTTTTCTGCATTCACACTCTAACGTTATTTTACTGAACGTAATATATCTTACGAAATCCCCTGGCTAAAATTTACGTAAAATAGTCTGCGTAATCATTCTGAGACCAGGTTGCATATACTGCCAACCTACTCAGGGGCAGGCTACCTCTGAAGTTAACTACTCACATTGAGGGATGGTAGCGGCTCTCCTCCCCGTCCAAGATGCCGTGGTAGGTGCCGATCTCCAGCTCCAGACGCATTTTGTTGCCCAGCAACGTCTCATAGTCACGGCGCTGCTGTTCGATATCGCAACGGACGTCACCCAGCTCTGACTCCAGCTTGCCGATCACAGATCCGAGGTTCTGCAGCTCAATCTCGTGCCAGTGCTTAGCATCGTTTAGGGAGTTCTCCAGCCCTCGCTTCTGTTTTTAGCATGAGTTACAACATAGAGCTTCAGGACGGAATTCTACCATGCCTAAAATATGCTCTACGTCGGACAAAACAATACATGTGTATTAACAGGAAAATGTGCTCAGAAATGTGTTTGAGATCGGGTGTCTTGGCAAAAGTGCTGGTGACACTTCCAAAACACCCAGGTAGACACACCAGATTTCTTCTAATTCAACCATTAGAATTAGCCATGTTTTTACTCCCTCCCCCAACCCCCCACTGACATAAAAATGGGTGGGGCAACCTGGTCTCAGGAGACCCATGGGTGAGGTGTAGGCGGAATGCATACCAGTGCTCTGATGGACTCGGTTTCAGCTTGCAGACTCTGGATCTTGCAGCCAGCGTCGTTGCACTCTGTTTTTAGACTCTCCAGCTCTTCCTCCTCGCGACTCAGCTTGCTGCCCAAACTCTCAGCCTGCTGAATTTACACAAACGTACAAAAATGTAGAGCTTTCAAACTACAACCAAGAACAGGTGTGTTTAGTTGGTTCAAATCAATCAGTTTTTCAGATACCCAGCCTGAAACCCCAAACCGCTAGCAACAACAAGAAATGATGCACACTGGCTTAAAACTCCCCAGTAGGGTCAAAATATAGGAAGAAACCTAGAGAGGAGCCAGACTGAGGGGTGTCCTGTCCTCTTCTGGCTGTGAAGATTATAAGAACAGAAGAACTTCTGGGCCACATCAGTGTTTTTGCATGTTCAGGTGACCAGCAGGTCAATACATGCAGGTGGGCTGTTGTGACTAGTCTCTTAGGATGCACCTCAGGCCGACCCCAACATCATTTTACATTTTAGTCATTTAGCAGATGCTCTTACCCAGAGCAACTCACAGGAGCATTTAGGGTTCACAATGGCACAATGACAGATTTACATCTTGTTCGACTTGGGAATTAGAACCGGCGACCGTTCTGTTAATGACCCAAAGTTCTTGCCCACTCAGCTCAGGAGGTTGGTCAGACAAACAGCCGGCAAACTGATAAACAAATGCAAATAAATGTCAAGTAGACGTCCGTCCACACGTTTAAAGTGGGAACATACCTTGTATTCCAGATAAGCATCGGTCTCTGTGCGGTTCTTCTCGATGACTCTTTCCCAGTGGGCGCGGATGTAGGCTAGTATCTGATCCAAGCTGGTCTCAATAGGAGCATCGGGCTCATCCACCTCACGGCCAGCCATCTGGTTGTAGAGCACTCGGACGTCCTGCAGGGGGGCAGTGGAACGGGGGGGGGG
>JACXGI010020384.1:0-10000 GCA_016801175.1 Esox masquinongy | reverse complement strand
CAGAGCGAACACCTCTTTGAGTCGGATCACCAATCTGGGGCTTGGTGCAAAGACCCCCTCCAGGCCTCCGACAAGATCTACTACATGCCCTGGACACCATACCGCACTGACACCCTGACTGAGTACTCCTCCAAAGAGGACTTCATCGCCGGGCGACCCACGACCACGTACAAGCTACCGCACCGCGTTGACGGCACAGGCTTCGTAGTATATGATGGCGCTCTGTTCTTCAACAAGGAGCGGACGCGCAACATCGTCAAGTTCGACCTCCGCACTCGCATCAAGAGCGGTGAGGCCATAATCGCCAATGCCAACTACCACGACACCTCGCCGTACCGCTGGGGTGGCAAGTCGGACATCGATCTCGCCGTAGACGAGAACGGCCTGTGGGTCATATATGCCACGGAGCAAAACAACGGCCGCATTGTCATCAGCCAGCTCAACCCTTACACTCTCCGTGTGGAAGGAACCTGGGATACTGCCTACGACAAGCGCTCAGCGTCCAACGCATTTATGATCTGCGGAATCCTTTATGTGGTGAAGTCAGTCTACGAAGACGATGACAACGAGGCAACTGGGAACAAGATTGACTATATCTACAATACAGAACTAGGTAAAGATGGCTTTCTGGACATACCCTTCCCAAACTCGTACCAGTATATTGCTGCCGTGGATTACAACCCTCGGGACAACCTGCTATATGTGTGGAACAACTACCATGTGGTCAAGTACTCACTGGACTTTGGCGCCTTGGACAACAGACCAGGTAGGCTGGACTTCTTCCTGTTTTCTATCGTTTATTGCATGTCTTTGCATTTCTTTGAGTTTTTGCTAGTGTTTTTGGCACACATTATGAGGGTTTGCAGTCATTTTAGTAGTTTGTTATTTAGAGAGAACTTTGTTGATGAGGTGACATTGTATAGATTGAAGGCATGGTTTATTAACAAGAGCCTTTTCCCAGAGAGCACATTAATATCCTTGCAATAATTACCTTGCGATTTCCAGTGCAATAGTGTGATTGCAAAACAATATCAGACAAAACAGACCACGATTTGATGAATTTTCAAGAAATGGGATCCGTAGTTTGGTAGTCTTTTGAATGAAGGAATATTTACTTATGTTTGCATTTTGTATCTAAAATTTTGACTTATTAATGACACTTTGGACTTACCTGGGCCTCCTTTAAAACATCTTATGTACCGATGTTGCAACAAAGCAACAATTTGTGTAGTTGTTTCAAAAAAATGGCTACATTTTATATTAGTCAAGATGAAGCCTACTTATGCCCAATTTCTACCTTGCCAACTACAGTAACCTCAACAATTTTCTTCTAGCCAAGAAAACTCTCCTGTGCATCACGCTGAGTGCTTGACCACTGCAATTTTCCGTTCTGGAAGTGCTACAAGGCCCACCTCCGATCCCCTTTTAGCAAATCAGACCTTGACTCCATTTTGCCTGGCAAAAGTCTAAAGCAAAAGCACTAGTGGTAAGGACAGTACAGTGCTAAAAGAATGTTCTGACCAGACGGACTGGGAAATGTTTCTGGAGGACATCATAACTTCCCGGAATCTGTCCCCGAGTTGATCATGACATGTATTGAGGATATTGTTCCTACAGGGACTTAAATGATCCCAATTAAAAACAGTGGATTAATGGCAGCATCCTCACAAAACCAACTGCCAACGTGTGTGCGTTCTGTGTAACAGCCAACTAAAATACACTGATATGATAGGAAGTTTGATGCTACAGAAATGTGTGGCAAGACATGCTTAATGCTTTTTATTTTAGCAGGCATATTTATTTTATTAATTTGCCTGCTGTCTTGCTTCTTGTCATATTTGCGGTGTTCTGCCAGTCCTTGCTTTGTTTTTACTTGTAAAATAGCAACACCGCTAACATTTCTTATCTGTGGAGCCTGTTTAGCAGGTTTGATCTCAGCAATGGAAATCTGCGCATTGCATTCCATCGACAAAATTTAGGAAGAAACCTACAGAGGGACCAGACTCTGAGGGGTGGCCAGTCCTCTTCTGGCTGTGCCGGGTGAACAGTAGAAGAGTACACATTGTAATAATTAATAAATGCATGTGGGCTGTATCCAGAGTCTATAAAACATAATCCAAGCCAGAAGCATGACCAGATGTACAAGGACAGGGACTATGGGGCGGGGGGGGGTTGGGTGTCAGCGGAAAGGCAGCCGGTTCATGGGCTGAGGTGTTCCTTAGATTTACATAGGATTTTCAAAGGAGACGAACTAACTCTACTCCCCAGGGACAATAATATAGCAGCGTAAAACCTTGGGGCTGAGACGGGGGTCCAGTGACGCTGTGGCGCTATCCGAGGGTAATACTGTATTTCACTGAAAGTTATGTTAGGCTTTTAAAGATTAGTAGGCCTATGGTAATCATTCACTCCTCGATCCTCTCACTTGATACAGCATTTGTCAACAGTAGGCTGCTAATGATGTGATCTTAGAGCATAGTGGTCCAGTTCACCACCGAATGAGTGTTAACTGAGGAGGAGGAATGATAGATTATGTTAGAGATGAAGATCTGAAGATTTCACCTTGGGGTTGCAGCAGAGGGCTGGTCATGTTGGCTCAGTCAGAAGAGGATGGGTAAGACGTTGTAGTGGTGTGCCTTATTTCCTCCGGGTCGGTGCAGATTTGAGTGCCCAGCGAGCTCTGTCGTGGTTGTTGGCTAGAGAATGAGTTATCCTCCAAGCATGTATAGGTACCGGCCAGTACACCTGGTTGAGTGAGCTTTATGACCAGCAGGAATGGCTTGTTGAGATGTTGCGTTGGGTTACATCTTGATCTTCTCCAGCTTCTTTGGTAGTTATGATCCATTGTAAGTAAACATATGGCAGATATTAAACATTATGGAGTTTTACTTTTTAAATAAATATTACAACTTTGATTTCGTTATTTATTAATTATGCTTTTATGTGGAAACAAAAAAATACTTCCTCCAAAGGAACATTCTGTGGATAACATAGTGAGAATCCCCCAAATTGTCCTTTTGTACAGAATCCCTCAGTAAGGATAACTGCATAGATTTGGCATTAATTTTAAATTAATGTCTATGCCTCTAGAAGTTTGACATTATGATTGGTGGTCTTTTTTAAATAGGATAGAAGAGCACAGTTAATGAAAATGGGATGAAGTATATACAGTATGTATCATTTCACATTGGAATATAGCACCGTCAAGTGTGTGGGTTGGTGATAATTAGCTATGGAATATGATGCCTTAATGTGTCATTCTACTTTTGCTATTTAATTAAATCCCTTGAATGAGAGAAAAACAACCACACAACGAAGGTGGGAAATCATAATAACTCCAATCACATTGTTGTTTTACGAGACATTCAAACTATTGTTACATAATAAACCAAAAGGCATAAGCATTTTAAATGGTGTGGGAAAAAACACAATTGTTTGCAATTATATCATTGGTTAGTTCTTTTTTTTGGCTAACAGGGTTTGGATTTCAGGGCCCATGTCATCCCTAGTTACCGCTCTACATTAGAAGCTACGTAATTGTATTTATTAGTCTATGACAAAGAAGGTGAATAGAGCTACAAAAGCTGTACGTCTTTTTAGTCTGCTCTCAAAGTCAATGTCTCACTCTCTCTCTTATCCTGTACCTGTCACCTTTGTAAAAACAGAGATGACTCCTCTTATTAAACTTGCCATGATTTTTTTTTTTAAGTAACATTTCTTCCCTTGGTTGTTCTTTTTTTCAAATGCACTATTCAAAGTCCTGATGCCTACCCAAAATTGTTTTGACACCTAAGGTAATTCTTTGCAATGGCTCATCAACAGCCTAGTCTGAAATGTCACAAGTTATTTGGCTGTGAAATCTTTACCATCTGCACTGGTGGAAAATGTGGGATCTACCTGCTGTTTTTCAATCAAATAAAAAGAAATCCTGGAAATTTCTGCAAGGTCTCATATACATCCGCGCACACGCACATACTACATTGTAGGCCTTGGTTAAAACACAGTGTTAAATGTCAAACATCCCTATCATGATATCTGAGCCATTATGACAACAATATCCTTGACAATGTGCAAATCACTGTGATTGGAGGTACACATCACGCAGCCTCTCTTCTTGATCCGCCTAGCTGGTACCTAGACATGAGTTGTTGGCATAGGAAATATAGAAGCTTTTCTTCCTCTACTTACAGTCATGTGAAAATGTACTGTAAGTACACCCCTGGAAAGTCATTTTTTGCTATAAATAGTTTGACAAATGGATATCTGAGCTAAATTCTAGCCACATAAATGCAACACCATTTTACAAGTCATGCTAAATATGAACTTTGAAAACATTTATGAAATTAAAATGAATGTGTTGTAACACATTCTGCCAAGATCAAAACACCTATCACAGGCCTTCAGAAGAAACATTATTGGTGTGTTTGGGTCTGGGACAAAGCCATTTCCAAGCAGTTTGAAGTACATTGTTCCATTGTCAGATGGACAGTTAGGCGAGAACACTGCCTTTGAACAGATGGACCACATACAGTACCAACCATAAAGCATGGAGGCGGTGGTGTTAAGGTCTGAGGCTGCTTTGCTGTCTCTGGGCCTGGCTAACATGGCATTATTTAGTCAACCACTAATTCCATATTGCACCAGAGAATTACTGAGGAGAATGTGAGGCCAACCGTCAAAAAAGCTGTTGATGAACCAAACATGGACCTTGCAACAGGATAATGAACAGAAAAAAAATAAGAAATTAAGGCTTATGGAATGACAATCTCAAAGCTCATATGTCAATCCCATCGAAATTCTGCGGAGGGACTTGACAGCCGTGTTAAGGGAAGATTACATATTCATATGTCCAAATATGTATAAAACACAACTTTCCAGGGGGTGTTCTGAGTACTTTCACATGACACAAAGATAACATATATGCTCAGAGGTGAAAAATGAAGGCAGTAGCGATTCTCAGAGGTGAAATTTCAAAGATAACTTCCCTGGAGTTATGTCATTGTGCTTATGCCTGACCCTGGCATTTTCCCTTTCCACTAGTGTAGGGACTACACATAATTGCCTCCCCGTTGTCTCTTTAGGAAAAAAAACAATTTGTTAGGTGCATGCCTTATTAAATGACGGTGTATCAAACAATGCTTTTACATGCATTTGTGAAGCACGCTGCATAACATTATCTTGCATTGCTCTGCCAACTTTTGTACCCCTCCCCACACAAACAAAATCCCCGCTCTCTCTCTCGCTTAGAGTAATGGAGCTTCACGTCTCCGGGGAGTATCAGTTCAGTATCCCGTGGTGCAGAATGGGCTGACCTCCAACGGGTGAGCAAGGAGTCTGCTGACAGAGGGAGGAATGACAGAGAGAATGAGAGCGAGAGAGCAAGACCGACACATTTGATATATTTGGTAAATTGAAAGATAAAGTTGAAAGAAAATTTGTGAGACAAACCGCGCCAGATAAGTGAACTGATCTTAATAAACAATTGATTCAGTTGCCACATACCAGGTTAGTCGATAGATGGATTGGCATAGAAATTGGTTTCGGTTGTGGTGTTTTTCCAGACCGGTGCCATGTCTGATTTCATTAAAAGTTTGGGCAGGAGATGTGCTCCTCATCACAGTGATTGGTATGATAAATGGTATGAGTTGATAATATCAGTGTGCTATCTCTACTGTTTAGGTTAAAGGTTTTGAAAGTAATTTGGCCCCAAGGGGCCACATTTGGTCTTCAAGGAGGCCTCGATAGGCCCGGCGCTCGCCACCGGCGTGTGAGTACACAGCGGATGGTTCTGGGGGGATGCGCTCGTGTCATTTCTATGCCGTCAAATTTACAAAAATAGTCTTTATAGGCTGTTTTGAAAATGTTCAATGCGCTGTCAGATTACACTCCTGTGATTATTAGCGGGTCGGACACGGTTGACTGTGAGCCTTTATCGCCTCTACCTGTTGTACCTCTCTGGAGGCTGTATGTTCGACACCCTCGTTTAGGAGTGGTATCTCACCGGATTTAATTGATTCGCTCCGAAGCCTACAGGACTCTGACTTGACTGCCTTGGCTACAGTTGTTCCTCAACATAATCAATCTAGATTAAATTGCCACCCCAGTCAACTACCCCGTGCAGTGATTGACTTGGGATGGAAAATGGTTCAACTACCCCGTGCAGTGATTGACTTGGGATGGAAAATGGTTCAACTACCCCGTGCAGTGATTGACTTGGGATGGAAAATGGTTCAGAAGCTATACATTTTTGTAAACGGACCCATTAAAGGAATTTCTTCATATTTCCGCGGTAATTGGCGGCTCCTATTTGTAGCCAATTTAAAACTAAGTAAGAGGATGCTGGTCCCTGATCTCATAGTTCTACCGTCCGCCGCCGTTGTTCTCCATATGAGGGCACTTAACCCCGCTCCGAGGAGTAAGGACAGTCTTAGGCTACTGCATAAAACACATCAGCCGCTCCATATGGACAGGTGCTGGCTGTCCAGGCATTGGATGCATCTCTGAATGTCTTTATGAATTAACGCGGGATTAATAAATGAACTAATGAAATGAATGATGCATATCTACTGCTGAAATCTCTCTAACACTCCCTTCTTGGGTAACAGCAGAATCATACTGATACAAATAAGCACATACACACACACAAAGATTTCCAATTTCAGAGCTTTTATGAGGGAGGGTCAGCAGGGCTTAGTGATGGGAAGTTTGACTCGATGTGCGTTCGTCCATTCGATCCTCCCCACAACCCACTCAGCAAGAGGCCGGTGATTGGCTACATTTTTTTTTTTACAGAGGAGCCTGGTAGCTTCCTCATTTCCTCTGTAGAGTTCCCGCCCAAATGAAGTGCTACTGGTACCTCACCCAGCAGCGAACCGAGACACAATTATCGTCCGGAGGAGGGTAAAGTACGTGTGTTAGGCGCTCTCCCTGACCGGACCCATAATCACGGGCCAGGCCCTGTCGTGCCATGTTCCCGCAACATTGGCTCCACTCCGCCTGTGCCCCCACTTCCCCTGCCCCCTTTGGCACGCGGCGCCCAAACTGCTATGGCGGTGGAGCATGGGAATTGAGCAACGGAGCGGGGGATTCATGCCCATGCTCACACCTGGCTTTTAGCTCAGCACACCATGCAAGCCGAGTGGCCGTGGGCGCGGGCGTTTCCCATGGCATTCTGTGAGTGCACTTTAGCTCTGGTGTTTGGTTTTGCCTTTTTTGGGATGTTTGATTTGTTGTGGTGGTCGAGTGCGTACATCTTATTCCGAACGGTGACGCATAGGCGCGCATTGTTTCAGGTGGTTGATGCACGAAAGCTCCATCAGATGACAAATGTAGCTGTCCAGACCGTATATGTGCGACTGTTATTAATTCCGTCCACTGTCTAAATAAAACAGGTATATTACATCGAGGTTGCAGCTGGACACACTGTGTCTCGTAACATACTGAAGAATTAAACTAGAAATGGAAAATAATTCAAGTGCTTAAGGGAAATCGTTTGTATGTCTGTAGGCAAGGCAATGATATGATTGTCGACAATATGTTAGAGCATAATTGCTCTTAAGAGAGTAGAAGGAAAATGGAGTATGCATATCCACAACTACATTCAACGCATGTTTCCATGACAACACTTGTTGATAATAGTATTTATTGAATTTGATAGACACCTAACAACACTACTCTATACATTTTCAAAGGCAGAAAACATTAAAAGCACTCCTTGTCCTCTCCTGGGATGAAATAAATCGAGTGTGTGAGCAAGGACAGATTAAATTAAAATAGTTTTCTGTACAAAGTGGTAGGAAGCAAGTACATATATAGTGGAGAAATTATCAATAAATAAGAAAATAAAAATGTGTAGGGGAAAAAATGTGTAGGGGAAAGCCTTACCGTATTCTGATTCCAAAGATGCATTTGTTATCACACACATAAAAGCAGACAAGTATGGTCAAAATACATCTCAGTCCCCTCTTTTAATTGATATGTAGATATAAGAGACTTCAATACTGATTGAAAGAGGAAGAGATCAAGAAAAATGAATAGAACACCAGATGGAGTCAGTAGGAGTTCCGCTGGACGCTCAAGCTGACCTCACTGCTAATCTTTTCCTCAGTGAGCAGAGGAGGAAGAAAGTCCATAGGGCTACTTAGCGCAGGCAGTCGCTTGGAAGAATTTGCCCTGTCTCAGACACCTGCTACTGGTGCCTAGTGAAAGTGTGTGCTGTGTGCTTCTTTTCATCCCCCATTTCTAGGCATGTCTGAATGTGCAGATATGCCACCCTGCATAACAATACACCTTGGGCTTCTTGAAGGTTTTGACGGCGCATCTCGTGTATTATCCCAATGACCCATTTGCAGCGTAGATGAAAACTGGTGCAGAGAAGAGAACATGCCAGAAAACATTCCCAGCGGGAGACAAAATGTGGGCCGAGGATTGCCGGGGACCTTATGATACGATATTATCACGACACTTGGGCGACAAAACGACGCCTGTCGTCATGCTCACGACTCTTAGCGTCCTGTATTTATTCAATGCCATGATTTCATTCCTCATCGTATGTCTTTTGTGGATTGGCGATGGAGAGCCTGGAGGAATGGTTATGATCAGCAAGTGCTGAAAACAAATTGGTTCCGTATTTAAAAAATGCTATGCGGAACAAATGCAGGTGTTTCGGTGCAGTTACAGCTATAGGGCAATTATATTGTTGGGATATTGTCCAAACTATATTATATGAAATGTTCTTGAAAATATCATTTTTGAATTCTATTGTGTCAAATAATATGAAGTAGATTCAGTTGGGATGATATCTCCACTAGGCTATACTCTCATATTATCAGTGTTCTCTATCGGGGAGCTGGGGCAAATTTAACACATTTACTCAGACACCCCTTCAACTAAACCAGTTGAAATAAGAAACGTACATTTCCTGGTGAAAGTCTAAAAGCTCTTTAGCAGTTTTCATGTTTTGCTGCCTTTTGCTTGAATTTTCAAAGGGGCATACATTGACAGTCTACACAACCTACTCCACGTTTCTGAAGGTTGAAGTAAAAAATTATAGAAAATGTTTCAAATTACGAGCCTGCCATAACACAATTGTGTTATTATATTTGAGAAGACAACGTTCCATTTAACGCTCGCAGGTAGGACTTTCCCGCTGTGCCTTTCAGGGGCCCCTTTTCAAATATGAAATAAATATGAAAGGAGCATTGGCAAGGTAAACTTATTCACATCTATTTTGTGTTTCCATCAAGTGTTAGCTCTAAATTATTTTCCTCATTTGTTTATTTATTTATGGTATTTGGTATAATTAACTTTCACTTTAAAAATGTTGAGTACCTTGCGTAGGTTGGTGGGGTAAAAAAATAATAAAATATTTAATCAGCATAATGCGAAGCCTGTGAAAAGGCTGTGTAGATTTTCCCCCTGTACAAATGAATTATAACATGAGCCATATTACCAATGACAAATTTGTTCTGCATTTCATAAAATGCCAATTTCAAATGACTTCCCAAAATAATATGTATTCCTGGTAAATCATCTCTCCCCATGTGAATACCGTGTTGGTACACTGCACCAGCCATTGATCTCTCCAAAGCTCACTTGAGTCACAAACCCCTGCTATTCCTCTGTCATCTCAAGCCATCTGCAGAAGAAGGACACGGGTGTCGGCACAGTTGGCATCATCGGTACCCTCCTCTGTTTGGCGTGCTTGCTGTAATCTCGCCACATGTTGCCATCTGGCCTGGGCGGAGAGAGCCAGAGGGTGCCTGAGATATGGGCGTCGACTTTCACACCGAGGCAGGCGCGTTTCGGGAAAGGCCTGCCCGTCTTGGCCCTGTCAGCGGTAACTGAGAGCTGCTTAATTGAATGACAATGGCTAACGGGTGGATGCAGACTGACAGAGTTGCTGTTAGTAAGGGGTTATGAACCAGCAGGGCACTTAGGACACAACCTGTTGTTGTTTGACGTGTGTGTGTGTGTGTGTGTGTGTGTGTGTGTGTGTGTG